>PVIU01001889.1:0-191777 GCA_004026605.1 Ondatra zibethicus | reverse complement strand
GACCTATCTCTTCTGCATGTATTATCTTTTTGAGAACCGAGTCTTTTTGAATGCACTCCTTCCTAGGCCAGGAGGGATGGGGGTGGGCCTTGGACTTCCAACAGGGCAGGGCACCATGCCCTCTTTCAAGGAAGAAGGGGGAGGGAGGAGGGGTGGGGGGGTAGTGGGAGGGGACCGGGAGAAGGGGAAGATAGGAAAAAAAATTTTATTTCTTTAATTATGTTCTTGAATGGAAAAAATAAAACAAAACAATGTATGGAAAAAATAAATAAAATTAAATTAAAAAAAGCTTCCACATTCCTCCTGCACTATGCTTTTCTGCCCAACTGCACAGAACTCAGCAATCATATACTGAACCCTCAGAAATCCTGAGTAAAAATCAATCTTTCTTCCTACAAGTTGTTTTCATCAGCTGCTTATTTGGTCAAGAGTGATGAAAAAAGTCACTAATACAATAGGGCCTGGGGCTCCTAGCTGAGAATTCAATTATGAGATTTTGTCTGGGTATCAGATAAAATTTTTGACACACCTCTTTTGTTGACAAGCCAGTACTTGGATACTCTTGGTATTCATAAAACAGAAATATTGGTAAATTGGATACAAAGAATGGTGAGAGATCTTAATTCCTGTCTTCCTTTATTCCTTTTCTACCCTAGAAATACACTTAAGGTTCATGTGTTCTTAAAGAAGATGAGAGTCATCCTCTTCCTAAACTGTCCTGGGGTTCCTGAGAAGGGACAGTTGACCTGCAGTTCAGCAGGTATTCTCTGCAGTCAGAGAAGACTTCCTGACCTACTGTCATTCAGCACAGAAATTGAGGGCTCATACTGGTGACATACAACCACCTTTTCCCCCTTTGAGACACTGTTAGACCAACTGCCTATTGTTCATTTATAAAAATGTCACCAGAAGCAGCATGCCTATGAGAGAAGGGCCATGTGAATGGGTTGAAGACTTTGAAACTCTTCTCATTCCTTATGAATGGCAAACTAGTTTTAGGAAATGAGTTGAGACCAATAATTATTTACATTAATCCTACCCACTTCCTGTGGGATGGTAGTATTTGGATGTCTTGGGGCCCTGTGAGTGAGTTTCTAGACAGATTATAACAATCCAGGTTGGAAAATGAAAAAATAAGAAAGATGAAAATGAAACAGACTTCAAAAGCATATATAGTCAAAGAACAGAATAAGAAAAAAAGGTGAATCATGAACAGACTCTCTGTCACTAACATGGAGACAAAGAAAGTTTATTTAAGCCATTATAAATTTGAATACCCAAAGAGTGGTGTGGGAGAATGGTCTGTATTCTGTCAATTATATTTTAAATAAATGCTGATTGGCCAGTATCCAGGCAGGAAGTATAGGTGAGACAACCAGACAGGAAGTAGAGGCGGGTCAATGAGAACAGGAGAATTCTAGGAAAGAGGAAAGCTCATTCCTCAGGAGTCCTTGCCCAGACACAGAAGAAGCAAGATGTAACTGCCTCGCTGAAAAAGGTACTGAGCCATGTGGTTAACACAGATAAGAATAATAGGCTAATATAAGTTATAAGAGTTAATAAGAAGCCTGAGCTAATGGGCCAATCAGTTTATAACTAATGTAGACCTTTGTGGGACTTAGTGATTGCAGGAACCGAGCAGGACAGAAACCTTGACAACAAAAGAGCATACTGTTGAGTTGCCTAAAAGCAAATGGATTTTGAAGGCTAACACTTGAAATACAGTTTGATGATTCAGGTTACCTCTATTAAAGATAATGACACAACTAATGTCTGTAGAGTGAGAAGATTCAGGAGTCCATTGTCTGGGAGCTTACACAGAAGAAGGAGCTCCAAGAACAATGTCATTGGGATGAGAGAAGAAATAATCAACAGTATTAAATCACCAAGAGCTTGGGGGAGTGGGAGGGTGGAGATGGAGAAAGGGTGGATATTGGAGAAGGGAATAAGATATCTACATTAAGGGAGTCATTTTAGGATTGGCAAGAGTCTTGGCTCTAGAGGGGATCACGGGTGTTCACGGGGATATCCCCAGCTAGGTACTTGTGCAGCAGAGGAGAAGGGGCCTGATCTAGCCTTGTCCCATAGTCACACTGATGAATATCTTGATCATCACCATAGAAATTTCGTTCGATGGATGGAGATAGAGACAGAGACCCACATTCACATCAGAGCAATGGACTGAGCTCCCAAGGTCCAGTCGAAGAGCTCCATAGTGAGGCAAAACCCTGGGTCCGTCCCTCAACTGCCTTGGCTTCTCTAGCCAGCCAGCAGGAGAGCTTCCTGCAGGTAGGCTGCCCCAATACCCACTCCCATCCACCAGACCCTGCAAACTACTAGCCTCATCCCACACCCAAACTTGCCTATCCTCCTGCAACTTCAGTAGAACTCTGAAACACAGCTTGCTACAATATAGAGAGAACCAAGAGGTGAGTGATCAGCCACCTGGTGGGACACCCCGCTCTCTAAGCCCTCCATAGTGTGGGGCAAAACCCTGGGTCCCTCCCCCACCTGCCTCAGCTTCAAGCTTCCTGCTGAGAGGAGAGAGAGAGAGAGAGAGAGAGAGAGAGAGAGAGAGAGAGAGAGAACCAAGAGAGAGACTCTAAAGTACAAACTGTTACTGCAAAGAGTGGACCAAGAGAACAAACCAGGAGAGAAGACCAAGAAAGCAAGCTAAAAGAAACCTCAGTGTCTCCCTGAAGCACAGATTTTGGCAGTATAGAGAAGACCAAGAAAAATTCCCAAAGACTCAGACAGTCACTGCAAGGATTGGACCAAGAAGCAAAGACACTGTCAGCATCACCTGAAGGAAAAGATGGTTAGGCGCCAATGCAAGAATTCCTCCAACAACCTAAAAAGCAACATGGTAACACTAGAACCCAGTGGTCATACAAGAGGAAGACTTAATCATTCTAACCTAGAAGAAGCAGAAGAAAATGATTTTAAACATAACTTTATGAAGATTATGGAGACATTTAAAGAAGAAATGAAAAACTCTCTTAAAGAAATGGAGGAAAAGACAAACAAAAAATTGGAAGAAATTAATAAATCCCTCAAAGAAACCCAAGAAAACCAAGAAAAAACAATCAAACAGGTAAAGCAAACAGTTTAAAACTTGAAGACTGAAATATAGGCAATAAAGAAAATACAAACCAAGGGAATTCTGGATATTGAAAATCTGGGTAAACAAACAATAACTGCAAAGGCAAGTATAAGCAACAGAATACAAGAGATGGAAGAGAGAATCTCAAGTGTTGAAGATACTATAGAGGAAATTGATTCATTGGTCAAAGAAAACATTAAATTCAACAAATTCTTAACACAAAACATCCAGGAAATCTGGGACACCATGAAAAACAAAAACAAACCTAATAATAGGGATAGTAGGAGGAGAAGAACTCCAGCTTAAAGGCACAGAAAATATATTCAACAAAATCATAGAAGAAAACTTTCCCAACCTAAAGAAGTATATCCCTATGAAGGTACAAGAAGCTTACAGAACACCAAATAGACTGGATCAAAAAAAGTCCTCTCACTATATAATAATAAAAAAAAAATATACAGAATAAAGAAAGAATAAAGAGCTTCAATGGAAAAAGTCAAGTAACATATAAAGGTAGACCTATCAGAATTACACCCTACTTCTCAATGGAAACTATGAAAGCCAGAAGGTCCTGGGCAGATGAGCTACAGACACTAAGAGACCACAGATGCAAGCCCAGATTACTATACCCAGCAAAGCTTTCTTTCACCATCGATGGAGAAAATAAGATATTCCATGACAAAACCAGATTTAAGCAATACATATCCACAAACCCAACCCTACAGAAAGTACTAGAAGGAAAACTCCAACCCATGAAAACTAACTGCACCCAAATAATCACAGGAAACAGATAACCTCCCACCAGCAAAACCCAACTTCCTGGGTCCAGGATCTATCTAGCATTCACCAGCCTCAGGTAAATATCTGATGGGAGTAGGTCACCTCTTTCTTACTGCAGCTTTCTTCTTTCTGCCACTGGAATCATGGCTGAGATGGGGCTCTCTCACACAGAAAAGATACCCTTGCTCTAGATAATTCAATTTGTTTTGGGCTTTAGTGGTCTTATATAGGTTCCCTGGCCCCTTCCATGCATTAGGGTTTTCTGAGCTATTCCTTATCACAGACTGATTCTTCATCCCAGATGCTATTTACAGATCAGATTTATCAAATGGCATAGGTAAAGGACCTCAAATCCTTTCATATATTTACTGTCCAAAGGAAAGGGCTCCTTGTTTCAAAGCTAATATGAAGACATATAGAAATTGTGAAAGTCACACTCTTGAATACATTTTAATATGATCAATAGGAAAGGATAAAGGAAGAAGAATAGGGGAGAGAAGAGAGAAGAAAGGACAGGGAAGAGAATGGAAAGGGGAATGGAAGGGGACAGAGGGGGAAGGGAGGAGAGAAGAGTCTCTGTTAGTTACTTTATTGTTGTGATAAAACACCATGATCAAGACAACCTATAGAAGGAAGGGTTTATTTGAACTTACAGTTCCAAGGGGATAGAGTCCATCAGGCAGGGAATCATGACAGCAGGCAGGAGTCATGGTAGAAGGAAGAGCTGAGAGCTCACATCTCTCCAACATGGCCTAAGCCTCCCCAGACAACATCGCCAACTGTGGACCAAGTATCCAAATGCCCAAGGCTACTTCTTTTTTCTTTTTTCCGAGACAGGGTTTCTCTGTACCTTTGGAACCTGTCCTGGAACTAGTTCTTATAGACCAGGCTGGTCTCGAACTCAGAGATTTGCCTGGGTCTGCCTCCTGAGTGCTGGGATTAAAGGCATGCACCATCACCACCTGGCCCCAAGACTATTTTAAACCACTCTGTCTGTGGTGATATGGGTTAGGGGAAAGTTACATGGCCTAACCCCAAACACATAACTTAGATTTACTCTCCCTTCCCCAAGATCTTAGGGACATATGTGCATGTGAATATAATTCCTCCTCTTCTAGTCATGGGCAGGATATCTTACTAAAGGTGGCCCAGAGAAAATTTGTCACAAACAGTAGAACCATTGCTAAGGCCAAATGGCTCTGCATCCTCCTTTTTTTCTGCAGTGAAATTCTAAACCCAAGACAGCCTGAAGGCCACAGCATTGACCACTGACAGTCTAAGAGAACCAAACTCCAACCCTGTGCTTGCTGCTGGAGACCTCCTGTTTCCCTAAGGATGTTTTCTCGGCTGTGGAAGGAAAACACTGAGCTGTGAGAGTAATCACCATGCAAGTTTGGTAATGGTACCAGTTTTTCATACAGTAGGCACTGAATTACTAGTCATAAAATCTCTGAAGAAAATGAGGCGAGCATCTCTGCTGCCTCTACAATGACTCCTGCCTGATCTCAAGCCCAAAGCAATAGAGTCAGACAACCTCTGAAAAAAAACTCTAAAACCATGCCTAAAATCTCTGAAACCATGAGCCAAAATGAGAATATATCTCCTCAAGTTGTTTTCCTTGGGAGTTTTGTCCCAGTAATACAAAGCTAACCAACACACACACTTTTGAGACTATCTCAAGTAAGTACAGGCAGGTCCCACCAATTTCTTCCAAATCAAGGTCATTAGTTGTGGTCTCAAGATTGTAGCAATCTCTATGGGGTCTTGTCATTGGAAGGATGCTTCAGTTTAAATGCCTACACAACTCTGCAAGGCAGTAAGTCAAGTGGGCCACGTATAATACAACGGGGCACAGTGGGAACTTCAGGAAAGTAGAACGAAACTGGTTTTAATGTAGACCATATATAGTTTTATTTGATTGTTGCCTTCTAGGAATTTAGGTTTTGTGTTATTGGAATTTCTGTTATAAAAAACAGCCAGAAATTTGGTTTCATGTAAAATCTCATTCTTTTTTAAATTTCTAGACAAATTGAAATATTAAAACAATCCCACTGATCTTTAAATAAAATTAGACCACCTGGGCAGAGTGGGTAGAAGACAATCACAGTCCGGACATGAGTGGGAGTCATTATGATGAGCAAATATATGGTGTATTAATGGTGGCGGGGGGTGGGCAGAGCAGTTCATGTGCTGTGGGGAGAAGCAGAACTGAAAGAGCAAGGACAGTGAGGAACAGCTGGCCTGTGGCCGCTCTGGGGCACGTTGATGTTCCGGCCCAAGCTGCTGCTGCTGGCCATATCTGGGTCCATGGTCCTACTGCAGCCAGGGTCTGTGCTGATGTCCACAGCTGTATTGCCCTCAAAGGCCACGCAGAGTCTGGCCACATAGATGCTGGGAGTCTGGGCCTGTGGCCCTATTGCTGTCTGAGGGTCGTGCCGCCACTGAGACCATGCCGATTTGGATGGCCTGCTCTGTCACCTGGGGCCATGGTGTCAGGGTTTGTGGTCCAGCTGCAGCTGGGCTCTGTGTTGATGTCCATGGCCTATGGTACTACCAGGGGCTGTACGAAACATTCATGTTGAAATCAGAGGGCCATGCTGAGCCAGCCCCACCTATCCCTGCCTGGCTGCTACAGTGGGAGAGCTGGCCTCACACTCAGAAGAGCTGACCCCATCCATTCCTTGAGGGGGCTGGTCCCAATGGAAGCCCAGACTGACCAACTTAGCTACCACCCAGGCTCCACATCCAATGCTTTGAAATAGCACCAACACCTACCCTAGCTGTGACATACTGGAACACATGAAGGGGCTGATGCTGTGAAACCATAGCCACAGGATCTCCATGACTCCGGGCAATAGCAGGATATCTAAGAGGAATTTTGGTGAGGGTCCAGTGATGATGGTGTGCCAGAAGTCAGAGACCTTGAACCAGGTCTGAACAACTCATTGCAATGAGCATTCACAAGTAAAGCTATTTGGACAAAAGGGTGCACTGTGTAACACGCTGCAGTTCCCAACACCATTAAGATGACTGAGGAGGTGATAGGCAGGAAATGGAGGCATGAGGTATTGTGTTTTGTCTTGTTTAATTACTATTTTTTCGGTGGGGGGCACTGCAAGGGCAAAGGGCAGATATGTAGAGACTGGGTAATGAGTGGGATTGGAGTACATGGTGTGAAAGTCCCAAAGAATCAATAAAATATTACGTTTAAAAAATTAGACTTCAAGCTACTAATGTACAAACAACATTCTAGGATTATTTCTAACTGATAATTCCAAACAGCACAGAGAGATATCCAAGTTTAATAAATGCACCCAAAAGACTCTAAAGTGTTCTGATGCCTCCATTTAGTTATTCAGCCTTGAAAGTCTTGGCATATAATGAGTTCTTGCTATATATTCTGTAATGAACAGATACACTGCAGCATTATTCAGTCTGGTCATTTTCAAGCATCTTTAGCATCTTGTTTTGTTTGCTATTTTTTTTTTCTGGAAACAGACGGCTGATGGCAGTTATACAAGTTGTTTGCTGGAACACTCAGGAACTGCAGCAGTAAGACAGTAAAGATAATAGTAACTGGTGAGAGGGAAGAGGCCTCGGACCGGCCCTCTGCAGTTCTGAAGCTGAGCTGTGAAAGGCAGCACTTGTGAGAGCTGACCAAATGAGTGCCACCCCTCCATCTACAGAGGAGTTGGGTCTAGGCAGCACACCACAGCATCCACTCCGCTTCCCAGCTCTCACTGTCTGCGGAAATGGGAGAGAAGTTCCAGGTAAGACACAGACAAGTCAGCTGCCCTGGTTATAAGTGGAATCAGCATCCTCCTTCCCTCTCTCACTTTCTTCTCCATGGAAGCTTTCAAGAGCATGAATTCATCTGAGAAGGAATTCATGAAGGAGGCCTCAGAAAGAGTTTCCCTTAATCCCCAGGAATCCCTGAGAAGCCCCACTGGGATGGTCTCTCCCCCATCAAGCTAGAGGCCAGCCCTTCTGTGTCATACTTCCCTCCTTAGCCATGAGAAACTCGCCTCTCCCTCCCTCGCATGACTGTACTCCTGAAAGGGAGCCCCACATCCCAGAAAACTGCTTATGTGCACACATCACCTCTGAAAAGCATATTCTACAGCAGGAGTGAATTGACCTGAGAATCATGGTCACGAGTTCTTTCATTTTAAATGATTCCTCCCTGTAGAGATGGTTCAGGCTTTCTTTCTCAGAAATCTCCGCAGCACACTTGCCTTCCTCTTTGAAGAGCAATATAATTATCGTGAAGGACAGAGAACAGCATGCAGATTAAAATCATAGGTTCTTGGGCTTTCCACAAACCTAGTGCTAAATTGAACAGCACTCAGATGCCCTTTAGCTCACCTTCTAAAATAAGCCTTTCAAATCAGGCACATACCTGACTGAACTCTTCTCTTTTCCCTTAACCACTTAGCTCCCATGCCTTATGTTAAGGAGCTCATTAAATTGCCTTCTAACCTCTTTATTTTCCACAGAAATTACCTTTTTGGGCTCTTCCACTGAGCTTCTTTGATATCTTGTTTGAACAGAGAATAATACACTGGAGCCACTATTATGATATTTTAAAAATGGTACGTGCCTGGCTCCTTAGACTAGTCCAAGCATCACACCACACTTCAAAGGCTCCTTCTGCAGAGTGAGGGCGGACTTCTAATGATAGCACTTCTCTTCGATTCTTCCCTGACCTTCTCTGTGTCTCTCTGCATCATCTTAGTCACCCAGTTAACCATCACACATACTCAGACCCTAAAAACAAACCTTAGCAGGATCTAAGAAGTGCAATAGTGCTTGCTCATTATTTTTCTTAAGAACATATATGGCTGCACGTCTGCTTATTTGCCATGCTTACTCAACTAAAGCAAATAGGTCAGGAAATGTTCAGCTACTTCATCAAGAAGGGGGCTTCAGAACAGTACTAAAGAATGAAGACATCTTTATTGACACAGGCTATAGATACACAGCCTTCTACAGTTACATACTGTTGTTTCTAAGTAACTTGACACATAAGTAAGGTGGCTTAGATAACCTTTGATCAAATTTTAAAAGTAAAATGTGACACATAACTCATAAAAACATCTCTTCCCACTCCCGAGAAGCTGGCACATTTATCAAGAGCTATAGAGGGCTGCCATCTTGTCTGTCAGATACAATGTTCTTGTCCTTTTTTTTTTTTTTTTTTTGAAAGGATAGAAAGTGATTGCTTATGTTTCTAAGGCTTGTTTTCTGCAAAGTACCACCCGAGGGATTGATTATTTAGATGGGAAAGTTTTTAATCTCCATAACACAACCATTTATGAGTAATGTGGTTTCCAACTGTCACTGTCTCCAGTTTTCTAGAGAATCTGTTTTCCTTCTAGGATAATGTTAACAGAATCAACAATGCACATCTTTTCCCTATTCCTTGGTGAAGCCCTTCAAAAAGAATCATTCAGTGAAGGACCACAGCAACTACTGCAGGCTGGTCCAGGAGGAAGCATCTTCCCAACATTGTAATCTCTTTCCCACGTGGGCTGTGTGTGAGATAGAGACGATTATATTACCAACAAGAAGTTTATTACTTGGAGGTGTGAGTTTGTCAGAAAATTTTCATGTCCCGCATTCCGACCTTAATTACTTCTCTAACAATAGAGATTGACATCACTTTAGAGGGAAGAATCAGAGGCTCATCTGTGCTAGCATCTTCTGTCTTAGTAACTGTCTTTGTTGCTGTGATAAAATACTGTGACAAAAGCAGCTTCTGGGGCATGGGGGTTATTTTGGATCATGGTTTAACATTGTAACTTACCAGTTTAAGTCCATCATTGTGGGGGCAGTTACAGCATCAGGCAGAGGCAGCTGGTCACCTGACATCCATAATCAAGAAGCAGAGAGCGATGGGTACATGTTTTCAGCTCACTTTCTGGTTTTTGTGCAGGTCCAGGATTCTAGGTCAGAGAAGGATGCCACCCATGGGTGACAAATCTTCCTACCTCAATTAATGTAATAAAGATGACCTCCTACAGATATGTCCCGAGCTCTATCTGTCAGGTGATTCTAAAGTTCATGATGTTGATAACTGAGTTTGTTTTTTAATCAAAACAATGGTAAAGTGCTTCCTTATGTTCAAGAAACATCAACTGAGTAGATACACACACACATACACACAAACACACACAAAAGAGAAAGAGAGAATGCCTACTATGTAACATTACTATATATTCCCACTCTCGTTTTTACATCTTTCTCAATTATTTTCTTTTGCTGTATTCATTAGCATCAACAGCTCATTAAACCCGTGTAAGTGGATGTCTTCTGAGTTTCCTGGTGAAGTGATTGCCAGGCCTGTGTTACCTGGAAATATGAGAACTCCTTTAAGGAAGAGAGATGGAGATCAGTACTTTCATCTGGCAAGCTCACTTTGCATGACGGCATTCGTGAAGTCAATGCTGCATATGATGACATACTGTCTTGCTGGTGTGTCTTATATGTCACAGCTATTAAAAGATCGGTACTTCTTATTTCCATCTAAACTACTTTGTAGGAAATGGAATAGTAAAGTATAAATTTCATCTTGTCTCCTACAAATTATGAATCGAAAAATTTAACACATGAGGGAGCAAATCGGCAACCACATCTGCAATCAATACAGCAAATTAAAGGAAACTGTAGTGGCTTAGCTGGAAAAATACCAAGTGTGAGACTAAAGGATAAGGGACAAGTTTGTGTTGAATAAGGAGTGCTAAGCATTGATGATCAATCCCGGGCACTATCTCCTCATTTTACCAAAAAATAAAAGAATAAATAATAAATGTCAAGGCTACTGATGCCACAGTACACAAAAGCTATACAGAAAATCCATAAATCTGAAGTGTACAGCCTATAAAAGATAGTTCAGAAAAATTACCTTTTGATATATAAACTCTTACCCAGCCGGTATAAGGTAAAATACAGCTCGTAGTTCTCCAAAAATCAAGAGTATTAGAGGGGGAGGGGTGATATGGTCAAAATACATGATTCCTTGAAGAAACCATGTTTATGCAGTCAGACACGATACACAATGAATATGAAGAGCAAAAGTACCTTGAAATCTTTAATTATAACTCTAAAATAAATAAAAATAAGTTTAAAATGAGTGTCAAAAACGTTGTCCCATGCTCATCTTGATTTTATAATCATAGAAAACCATGAATTTGTCAACACAACAGATTATCATGGAAAGATAATAAGACTTAGACACTGGGAGGGCTTTCAGAAAGTAATTAACTATAACCAGAGTCCTGGAGGAGCCAGAACTCAAGAGACAATAAACTGAATAGTCTCCAATTACTTATATTTCTTTGTATTTTACTGAAACCTTAAAGAATGTATGGGGCAAAGGACAAATGAGGAGGGTCCAAGCTATGGTTCATTTTGTTTTTTCTTTATAAACCTCTGAGGTAGAAACAAAGTTCAGAGCTATATATTTTTTAAGCATTTGAAAGGGTCAACTATTTTCCTAAGGGAAATCCAGTGGCCTTGTTGCTTGCTTCAGATAGGTTCTGGTGATCCTAGTAACTTTTCAATGTTGTTTTTTATTAGGATATCCAAAAGGTTTCCAGAAAAATTCACTAAGTGTGTAGATCATTGCTATTAACCAAGGAGAGGAAGAGAAGATTAACCGTGGAACTTACACCAGCCTTGCTAAATTCCTGAGCAATGAGTTTGAATAAAAGTAACTTACTCCAGCAGATTTAAGTGATTGGAGAAAATTTGGAAAAATACTAAGTTAGGTTATATTTCCCTCATAGAGACAAACAAAAAAGAAAAACCATCTTTTTTCTCAGTTTTGACATTGGTTGATTTAGTTTTATTTTAATTAAAATTAAATTTAATGGCCCGATAGAGATGAAGATATGTGGATAGACTGACAATAAATAATATTTTCAGACTAAGAGGAAATGAATATTCATGTTAAAGTTTTGTTTAATTTTAAGGTATGTTTGAAAATTTTCATTACTAAGTGCTGGAGAAGAAAAAGCAGTTGAAAGAGAATAATAGGCCAGGCAGATGGATCAGTGGCTAAAATGCTCATATACCAGACTGAATGTGGATCTGCAGAATATACTATGTGAAGCCAGATGCAGTAGTAGGGATCATGCAGTCTCTGTGTTTCTATGGTAAGAAGGGAGGTGGAAAGAGTGGAAACCCTAGATTGCTACAGGCCTGCCAGCTTGGCATACACAGAGATTCTCTCTCAGAGTGGAAGGTGAGGACCAGCACTCTGACCTTCATACGTCATACACACAGAGAGAGGGAAGAGAAAGCAGCGAGGGAGAGGGCGAGAGCATGCGCACACATGCGTGCGAGAGAGAGAGAGAGAGAGAGAGAGAGAGAGAGAGAGAGAGAGAGAGAACAGAGAGAAAATGACCACCAAAAAAAAAGACAAACAAAACAAAGGCTTATTTTGCCAACTACAAGTCAAACCAGACAGCAACGAACTTTCCAATGAGTCTGCAGTGAATGACTGGCTTCTATCGCATGGGCATATCAGACCAAGAAAACTGGTACCTAACTGAAGGGGATGTGGTAGCTATTCAAGGTCAATAAAGTGAACAAATGCTTATGAAGACTTAATATTATCCATTTGAAAGATACATTTCCTTTTGTTGTTGTTGTTTGGTTGGGTTTTTGTCCTGTCTAATTTTTTTATTGATTTTTATTGAGCTCTACATTTTATTCTGCTCCCCTCCCTGCCTCTCCCTTCCCCTTCAACCCTCCCTCAAGGTCCCCATGCTCCCAATTTACTCAGGAGATCCTGTCTTTTTCTACTTCCCATGTAGATTAGATCCATGTATGTCTTTCTTTGAGTCCTCATTGTTGTCTAGGTTCTCTGGGATTGTGATTTGTGAGCTGGTTTTCTTTGATTTATGTTTTAAAACCATTTATGAGTGAGTACATATAATAATTGTCTTTCTGGGTCTCGGTTACCTCACTCAAAATGATGTTTTCTATCTCTATCCATTTTCCTATTTCAAGATGCCATTAGTTTTTCTGCCATGTAGTACTCCATTGTGTAAATGTACCACATTTTCCTTATCCATTCTTCAGTCAAGGGGCATTTAGGTTGTTTCCAGGTTCTGGCTATGGCAAACAATGCTGCTATGAACATAGTTGAACATATGTAGCAATACCACTTTTGGGTATATATCCAAATTATGTTCAACCATGCCGGAAGATACATTTCTTAACCTAACTGCAAAGACTACATCTTCAAAAACACATTAGCCACCCAGGAGACCTGATGATGTTGAAAGACGGCAGACAGATGAAGGCCAGTTAGGACTATAGGGGTGTCACCCACACTCTTCCCCCAGGCTCTTACATCCCGAAATCTCATTCTCTTATCTCCTTACCAAGGAATGATAAATTCTATCAATTAAAATCATTTGGTAGGGGCCACTGGGTTCAGAAAACGACAGAAATTAAAACAAAGCAAAACAACAATAAAAAACAAGGTTTGAGAAACCTCAAATGGACAAGTACATCTTCAGGGAGCAAGGGCTAGATCTACTCCAAATTCAACTGTCTTTAGAACACAATTACACGGAAACTGTATTCATTGAAATACTGCCTGGCCCATTAGCTCTAGCCTCTTATTGGCTAACTCTCACATATTATTTTAGCCCATCTCCATTAATGTGCATCGCCACTTGAGTTGTGGCTTACCGGCATGAGTCTAACCAGTGTCCATCTTGTGCTGGAGAAGCATGGCGTCTGCTACACTGCTTTCTCTCTCACAGCATTCCGTTCTATCTACTCCGCCCACCTAAAGGCTGCCCTATCAAAAGGCCAAGGCAGTTTTCTTAATTTAACCAATGAGGGCAATATACAAATAGAAAACCCTCCTACACCATATAAGTTCTAGGGGAACCTAAAATGTTAGCACACAGGGTTGTTCCCTCAAAGGAAGGAATACTACACCTGTTATCCATCCAGAAACATGGGAGTAGACATGCATTTTAGCCTGATGACCTTTATACTATCTATGGCCAAAGAGAAGACAATATCATATCTTCCTGGAGACCCTTATTGTAAGCTTTTTCTCAGTCAATTTACAGAACCTATTTACATAAAAGATATTGCATGTAGTCAATCTATGGAACCTTTTTATGGAACACGTCACATATGCTTTACAAAGAGCTTTGATGTAGTCACTTCCAATCTTTATTTAGCTTACTTTATTCCTTAAAGAGATATGCTTTATTGTGCTCATGTGATTTAGTTAATGATCACCAGAAAAGTTTTTACCAAATGGTACTGTGCTTAAATATTCCTAAAAAATAACTACTAGAGGTCAAACTCTTAAAGTTTGAACCAAAACTGGCTACTTAGTTGTGTTGAGCCAAACTGCCTTCTTGCCTCCCAATGATCATCACTCTGGTGCCATGGAAGTCTCAGAGACCTCCACACCTATGCAAAACAATGAACTCTGAGTTCAGGGAGAGCCCCTGTTTCAAATGGTATTGTAGAGACTCTGGCCTCCACACGCATCCTCCTGGGGCAAAGATAAACATGCACACATTCACTTCAAGGCAATTGTCCCCATTGTCTATTTTGTGCCTTAAGAGAGTTCTACTTTATGGCCTGAAACACTGTCTTCCAGATTTCTGAAAATCTCATGTGAATTTTTCCATGACATCACAGACTTGAGGAGCTAAAGGACTTCAAGTGGTGACATATTTTGGAGTTTCATCTAATTGCCATTAGATTGTCTTCATCTTCAACAGTATGGGTAACTTCCCTTCCACTGACATGTTAGGTAAGGCAATCACAACCACTTCGGTTACAATAATATTAAAAGACTTTCATGCTTTTGCTATCATAAATAATATTATCAAGTCTCAAACTTGGAGCAAGATTTTACTCCTTAGTTAGTAAATTTCTCCACTGCGGGTGGTTCACTCTGCGTCAGTCACCATGTAAAACCTTAATGCTGACCATTAAAAAGTCTGACTCTCAAATATTGTAAGACCTTCTCACTAAAAATGAAAGTGTTATTCTCAATCATTTTGACCTCTATATTAACTCAAATTCCTACTAATACTCAAGAGTTCACAGTCCTGGGTCTTAAATTTATATTCTGTATTCTTGTAGTGTCTTAATTTAAATTTTTCTCTTTGAATGGGCTGATGGATGGATTGAAAGAACTGGTCACCTGCATTGTGCTTCCTGAAGATTTAAGAATCAATACCCCTATTTTTGGACATTCTCTAGTATCCTAAATTACTCAATTACTCAAATGTAGATAATGGAATGGTTTTACACTATGTCAACAATCTCCTTATCTGTTCTCCTTCCTTAAAGAAAGTGTCAAACTAGCTAATACATACTTTAAATTTCCCATCTAACAGAGGCTGTCTCCAAGCCTGTGACCTAATTATCTGAAAAGGCATGATATCTATGATTTGTTTTAACTCCAGATAAAAGAGATCTTTTGGCTGGTGTATTCCACCACCTACACCTTCCAATTTCCAGCATGAGAAGATGGCTTAGGGCTTTTTGGTTTTTTTTTTTTTTTTAGACAAACAGATTAGTAGGGGTTTTGGATTCGTGGATATGGGTTTCAGGTTCCTGGATTTGGATTTGTGGCTAAGCCTCTGTGTGACTCTTCTTAAGAATGCACTAGATTACACTTAAGAATACATTTTTTAAGAGAGCACTACATTAAAAGCCCCTTTGCTAAAGGCTCTATCTTCTGGATTACCACAGTTTAACAGGTCTTTTTAACTGTATGTTACTGAATGTCAGAGTATAGCCCTGAGAGTTCTCACCCAGGCTTTGGGTCAAACGCACCAACTCTGTGAGTTCGATAAACACACAGACACAGAGACACACACACACAGATACACACACAAATGCACACATATTGAGAGAGAGAGAGAGAGAGAGAGAGAGAGAGAGAGAGAGAGAGAGAGAGAGAAAGAGAGAGAGCTTGATTGCTTTGGAAGTCTAAAAGTGGTCTGGATGCATGAGATGAACACCCTCAACAGCTACAGGGTAGGGATTATTATCAAGGTTATATGTTGACTGAATATTTATTATTACTCCAAAATCTGCAAAATTCAAAGCATGTCAATCCCACCATCTCATTCAGTGAATAGCTGTGAAATTGGATTTCTGGATATTCATGGAGGAAATGGTATGTTTATTATAACCCTAGCAGTATAAAGCTAGCAGTGCTCCTATTAGTCTTTAAGTATTATGTGTTTTCCTGGTGCCTTAATTTTCTCTCCACCAGTTTACAGTTGATCTTCCTTCATGGAAATGTCTCTAAAACAAATTCTGGGTTCCTTTGACAGGCTTCGAGGCCTCAAGGTAAGCAAGAGCTGAGAAAACTAAACCCTTCTTCACCCATTTCAGTTGGAGGTAGAAAGATCAACTGAACGCTCATTCCCTAAAATAGTCATATGGTCTCAACTTGGGGTTGGAGTTGTTGTGTGACTATTTTGATGCAAGCAGGGCAAGTAGACCATTGAGGATGGACCCCCATTTATAATCAGCAGCTTGTAAAACCAAAACCTGCCACTACAGGACTCTAGTTGATGGTCAAAATAATGAGATCTGAGTTCTACCTCTGGCTCTGAGTAGAGATGTGACATATCAAGCCACCCAAGAAAAGTCATTAAGGGACACCTAGGGAAGCCTTTTAAAATTACTAGCTTTTCTTGAGGCTTTCTATTAAACACCAAGGACTTAGTACTGGTCCCTCCATAAGAGTCAATATAAATAGTCTATACACCATCTGGACTGAGAACAAGCCATAGGAATAATGGTCTGCTCCAGAGGCTTGGAAATAGCATGAAGTCTGCCTAAAATGTAGGTCAGTGCAACAGTCTCTGTGGTCATTTTCTCCCCTCGGCTCTTGAGAGTGTGCTCTTCTCTGCAATAACCCATTCTCTACAATAATGTTTATATGTGTATGTGTGTGTGTGTATCAAAGTGTTCATCAGTCAGCAAAAGGAGCAGGAAGTTCTTCTGTTTGTTCCATTGTTAGAGTCATCTGTCATCTCTAAGTTATGTCCCCTCATCAATAAGGGTTCCAACAGTTGCTACTGTGGCTGATGTCATCACAACTCCGATGATTCCAATAGCCACACAGATTTCCTTCCATTTCTTTGTC
Organism: Ondatra zibethicus; assembly: GCA_004026605.1. Lineage (NCBI taxonomy): Eukaryota > Metazoa > Chordata > Mammalia > Rodentia > Cricetidae > Ondatra > Ondatra zibethicus. The sequence goes on along the minus strand of PVIU01001889.1, from coordinate 174,735 downwards.
CCTGTCTTCCTTAAACTCTTTCTCTTTTTTGTTCTACTCTTCAGTTTTACTCATTCTCACCTCTAGGACCAGAGCTCAGATTTTATTATTCTCAATAATCCACCCTTGGTAAATCACCTTGAAGGGTCTCCTCTCTAACCCCACTAATTGTTCCTAGTTACTTTTCTCTAATTTTCTGGCTAGCCAGTCACACACTCCACTGGCAGGTCCTCTTGTCACAGTACCTCTCATGTCTTCACTTCTCTGTTTACTCTGCCTAGCATCCATAATCCTTTATTATACCCATTCTTCTATATAATCCAAGGGAGAATGGTTCCTCTTTCCTTCTATTTTACTTTCTTATTAAAAGCTTAAATTTTGGGAAACTCTAGCTCTCTACTTATTCCATGTCTTTATGTATTGCTAAAACATAAAACCACATGAACTGAATTAGTTACATTCTTGGCCACTAACATGAGGTATACCTTTGTGCTGTCCAATACATCACATTAAAAAAATATACTACTGTCTTAGGCACCCATGATGCACTGCCTCTTCTCTCTTAAATATCTAAATGCCTTCTGTTTAATTTTAGCTGCTAACCTTGATACCTTTTCTTCTAAGAAATACAATTACTTAGAAGAGAACAGTCTAATCTTTTCCCCAACTGTATACACTAAGGTATACCATCTATACTCAGGCCATAGCGTCCTTCTTTTATGAATGTCACTAGTAAGTAGAGGTCCCTTTCTTGATCTAGGTCAATGTCTTCATTTGAACTATTGGATGCTAACCCCTCTTGCCTATGCCAGGGCACACTGTTGACTGCTGGCCTCCATCCCGCCTACAGCTTTCACTCTTTTCTGTATTATTCTCATCAGCAGATGTGCATACTATAAAAATACCTGCCTTTACTGAAAACAAATCATTTCTTGAATGCATAATTCCCTTCCAGGTATTACCTCATTTCTGAGAAATACATTACAGAGAAGATCCTCATAACATATTCCATTTTCCTTTATGAAGTTATAAGCAGCTTTGAGCATATATGCATTTACAATTAAATGTTCATTCCTTCTTGAATTTTTTTCTACTTTCAATTCTCCCCTTCCCTTTTAATCTTCCTCCAATGATTGTTTTATCTTCCACCTCAGTGAATCAACTCTGGTCAGAGCCACCAGTGATAACCTCAATCATTTCAAAGACCATTGGCCCTTTTCTGTCTCTGTCTTTTTTGCTGAATAAGCAACATTTGGCAAGGTTTATCACTGTTAGTTGCTGTGAAGGCACTCCTAGAATTGCCTGCTGGATCATCGGTCTCTCTCAGTGTTCTACTGCACTGGCTGCTTCTATTCATCCTTTATTCTTTGTACTCTGTAGTGCCCCAGCACTAAAATTGGGGCTATCAGAGCTCTTTCTCTATCCACTCTCTCAACATCATCAAGTCTCATGGATTCAAATGCAGTCTAGTTGGTAACCATTTCCAAATGGGAATCCACCCTAGCCCCTTTCTCTTCCCTCAATGCCAATGATCAGGGATGCCCTTTCTACTACTTTGTATCTAATCATCTTTTCCCCCATGCTGTCATCCCAGAACCATGTGTGTCCTTATCTAGGTGTCAGCCTGAGCTTTATCTAAAAGCATGTAATGAATAAAAGAATGATATGCACTTACCCTTGGTGCGGGAGAATTGTCTGCATCCTGTCAATCATGATTTAAATAAACGCTGATTGGCCGATAGCCAGGCAGGAAGTATAGGTGGGAAAACCATTCTGGAAGTAGAGGTAGTGCAATGAGAACAGGAGAATTCTGGGTAGAAGGAAGCTCTTTTGCCAGTCCTTCCCAGACCACTGAAGAAGCAGGATGTAACTTGCCCTGCTAAAAAAGGTACTGAGCCATGTGGCTAATGTAGATAAGGATAATGGGTTAATATAAGCTACAAGAGCTAATAAGAAACCTGAGATAATGGGCCGATCAGTTTATCATCTTCTGGAGACCTCTGTGTGATTTTCTTTGGGGCTAAATGGCTGTGGGAACTGGGCAGGACAGAAACCCCAACAAGCAGGCCCTCATGTTACATACCCTGTTTGAGGGATAACCTGAGAAGCATCATAAAGGGTGGGGGAAGTGAAATAGTTGTTTTTTAAAACCCATCATGGAATGTACTGACTCAGAAAACCATTGTCAGAAGCATGTAAGAACTGTCACAGTTGAGCTCCAGGGTCAGGCAGTATATCCCAACCATTGTTGTCTTTATCTGCTGATTTTTTCATTGCTCATCTTCATCCTCTAGCACATAAGCTTCCTAGGACAGGTACCTTACCAGCTTTATCTATTGGTATGATCACAGCACCTAGAAAATTACGTGAAGCATAGTAAGCAATCAATAATTTAAAAAATTGTTGGAAAGGTCTCTAAGAGTCTAGACTCCTATTTCATTATTTTAATCACCTTTATTGATTCTATGCAACAAAATAAACAGATTGATGTAATATAGATTTTAATGTATTTTGAACAGTGTATATAAGTAAAAAACACCTATATCAGGTATTGGACATTTCTAACTCCTCAGATTCCCATGCCCCTTTCTGGTCATTCCTTCTGACTCAGGTGACCACCAACCCAGTTTCATTTTGCAATAGTCGGTGTGTACCTGCTCTAGAGCTTCCTATGTCAGATCATGCTCTGCTGTACTCAACTGGTTTTCACTACTCTTTGGGTTTTTAAGTCTATGCATATTATCGTGTATATCTGAAGGTTATTCCTCTCTGCTATTGGGTATTACTTATTTGTTGGCACATATGTAAGTTTCTGGCTGGAGCCCTTATGAATGAAGCAAAGCTGACTATTCCTAGAAGAGCCTTCTGGGTGTGTGTTTCTATCTCTCCTGGGGTAGTATATGTGGTAGATCAGGGTAGATGCACTTGCATAAGAAACAATCAAATCATTTCCACTTTTATAACCTTGAATCAGTCTGAGAAGACATTTGATTGATGTTCACAATGGTGTTTAATGCCTACAGTTTCTTTATGTTCTGTAACTTTGAGGGGCAGGAAGCAGTCACTAATTTAATGTGTATTTTCCTAATGGATGATAGTGTTGATTGTCCTTTCGTATCTTTATTTGCCCTCTGTATATCTTACTGGCTGAGTGTCTGCTGCCCATAGTTAGATTGTTGGTCTTTATGTCTTTGAGATGCAAGAGTTTGTCTAGCTAGTCAAGAAAATATGGTTTTTGTTAGTAAAAATTAGACTTAAATATTTTCAGAATGAAGTTATGCGTGTTTGAGATTTTCACTGCTACTGAAAGGACTCACTTGTATATATATGTGTGCATACATGTCTGCATGCCTGTATGCATATACATTCTATGTATACATGTCATATGTATACACACATACAGAACATATGTAATATTTTGAGACTTCCTATCTGAATATAAATAAACTCTCATAGGTTCACACTGGTGACTCTAGTTCTAAGGTGGAATCAAAGAGACTATTCTTTTTCTTCCCAAGTCAAGGTTTCTCTCTGTAGCCCTGGTTGTCCCAGAACTCACTCTGTAGACAAGACTGGCCTCACACTCAGAGATCCACATGCCTCTTCCTTCCAAGTACTGGGATTAAAGGCATGCGCACCACCACCCAGCCCACAGAAAGTATTCTAAATCCTTTGTTTTCATATTATATTTTTTACTCTAACAGTAAAAAACTTGGACTTTCATGGTCTAACTTCAAACTACATATTAATTCAACAAACATGCAAAAACATTTCAACATTAACATCTCTTTCCCAATCTTCTGTCCTATATGAAAATTCTTGTAGTTATATTTATTTAAAGAATAAATAGCCTTTAAATAATACTTTGCAAAATACATATTAAAGGTCCATTTAAATATTTCTTAAAACTAGGAGTACAGAACACCAAGCTTCCACAAGACTCTGGGTCTGCCTTCCTGACTTCGAGCAAGGCAAGGTAAATAAAAACAAAAGTTAATATCGCTGTTAGCTATGACATGTTTACTCTCTGTGATTTTCATTTCTTTCTACATATTCTGGCTACAACCTGTGCTATACCCATACAGACACACACACACACACACATACATATTTCAAAGAAATTTCTTAAGCATTTCTTGTGATTTAGGGCTACTGCACAGAATGGTTTCATTTTCATTGTTAAAATGGACAGCACAAATTGTAGCCAATGGGTTTAAATTTTAAAAGAAAACTAGGGAGGTATTGGTGGATTCGGAAGGAGTTAAGTGGAGGAGTTGGCTATAAATATGATCAAAATATGTTGTTTAAACTCTCAGAGAATTAATTAATAAAATAGTTATTTTTTAATGTCTTTCTTAATCTGAGTATGGTAGAACACACTTACAATCCTAGATTTTGGGAGTGTCTGGGGGTCTAAGGAAGAAGAATCATACATTTGAGGGAAAGCCTAGATATTCTTCATTTTAAAAGATATCTGGGGTTTTTACCAGGTAAAGTATTCTAGGTTGACAATTGGCTTTTGCCAAATTGTGGTATTAGGGTGCTGGCCTACACTACCAATAGGAAGAGGCCAGCTGTCATTTTTATTGTCTCTCTTTGTGACGAGAAGTCTGCTTTTAACACTTTCAAAATCACATTTGGCTTCTAGACATTTGTCTCCAAGAATATGGCGTTCTGATGTGTCTCCATCTATTACCCATGGTATTCATCACACTTTAGTTCCTTCAGCTTGGTTATCTTTGGTTGTTATTTTTGATCAAATTTGGGCACTTTCAGCGAGTGATACTTCCAATCTTCTCTCTCCCCTGCTACTCCACTTTTTCTAGAACTCTAATTGCACATCTGCCTTAGAGCTTCATGGCAAGAAATTATTTCACTGTTTGCATGCATTTTTTCACTGAGTCATCAATGGGTAACTTCTATAAATATGTTTACAGATTCATTCATGCTTTCTCCTATACCCACCTGCCAAGTCAGTCCAGTGAATTCTTTAAGTTTCTTTTATCTGATTTCAGTTCTGAGATTTCTATTTGATTGCCTTGCCGTTTCCACAGTTTCTTTCTGAAGTGCAGTTTCCTGTCTGTTTTCTCTTTGTCTTTATTCTTCTCAAACAACATGGACACTTCAAACTCAGCTAATCTCATGTCTAGTCTCATGTCTAATTTTTTTCTTGGTTATGGGATTTTATGAATTTTATGTGACATTTTTAATTTATGTATTAGATCTCTTGTTTGAAAGATCTGTCAAGGATGAAATTCATGTGGCTCTGCTCTCACACTGGGCTATGAATATGAGCACCAGGAATCTAAAATGACTCTGCTTCCTGAATATCCTGAACTTCTTCACTGTCCCAGAAATGTTACAGTTTACCATATTGTGTGTTGAACTACATGTGACTTGGTTGCAGCTATTTTGGATTCTGATCACATTTACCTTTGTGCTTTGAAGATGAGCTCAGGCCTCTCCCTCTAGTGGTGTTTTGTGGCCACACACTGGAGACTTCAACATTTCAAGTGGGTCAGACCTTTTAGACTTAAAGCTATGAAACAGGAAAGCAAAGCTACTATTTTAAGATTCTTAACATCTCAAGACTATTGGAATGCTAACCTGAGAAGGCAAACAATTGCATGCTCAAATGTGGGAGAGTTTAAGAATTTATAAATTTAAAATCACGGAAATGAAGACCTTCATGTTTGTCTGTTTTGTGGGGGGAGGTGTATGTATGCAGTGCATGCACACATTTGTGTGCAAATGCAGAAAGCACAGCAATAGAGACAATATTCGCTTCTACCATACTATGCCTGTTCCCTTGAGACAGCACCTCCCACTGAACCTGGAACTAGTCTGGCAAACAGCAAGCCCTAGGAATCCTAGGTCCCTCTGCCCCCTCCAAGTTCGGAGTTACAGGTAAGAGCAGGTAACCTCTTCTTCCTTTTATGTGGCTTGGAGTTTGAACTCAAGTCCTCATATTTGTGCTGCAAGTACTCTTACCCATAGAGCCATCTACCACCCCCCCATGTTTTTGTCTTGATTGGTCATTTTTATAAAAGCTTTAGGATCACAGAACAATTGAGTAGAAAGTTCCATTTCCGTATATCCCCATCTCTTCCTTCCCCACACCACTTTTCTTACTATCAGCATCATCCACCAAGGTAGCATATTTCTTACAGTTGCTGAACCCACATTTGCACATCATTATTGCCGAATGTTCATAATTTACAGGACACACTCTTACATTCTGTGGGTTTGAGTAGATGGACAGTGGTATGTTTCTTCTTTTAGAGGATCATATACACTACTTTCATTACCCTGAAGCCCACTGGGCTTTCTCTCCTCATACCTCCCTCTCCCTAATCCCTGGCAAACACAGAACTTTTCGTTGTCTCCAGAGTTTTCAATTTTCCATTTTTCCACCATGCTGCCACTGCTGCTATGCAGGAAAATCAGTCCTAAAAAGAGAACAGTTTCATGGCGAGCCTCATCCCAGAAACTCTGAAACTGTCTACAAAATCTGTCCCATAGATCTGTCAAAAGTCCAGTTGCTCTTCTCTGTATGGAGTAAAGATAGCTCTCTCTTAGCAGGCTTTCCCAGTCTCAGAAGCTCATCCCATAGAAGACAGTACAGCTGGCCTGCCACATCTGTAACCTCCATATCTGTGGATTCAACCAGCTGAAAATCAGAGATAGAAAGAAAACCGCATCTGCCCTGACCCTGTGCAAGCAATTTCCTTCACCATTATCCCTTAAACAAACAACAGCTATGTACAAAGCATTTACATTGTATTTTAGGTTTCACAAGTCACACCAAGCCATGTAAAGTATTTAAGTGATGAGCATATGTAATGTATAAATACTGTGTCATTTTATATAAGAAACTCCCTCATGTACTTAATTTTGTATCTGCAGGGATCCAAATTGAATTCCCTGCAGATATAGACAATTGTTTCTTCTTTCCCTTGCTTACCAAAGAAGTGTTATCTTTAAGGAAGGCAGTTCTTTTTATTTCCATCCCTAAGCAATTTTTGGATTTAAAGAAAATGATCACACTTGGCATTGCTATCTGCTAATGTGTTTTATCGTGAGTACAGCTTTTGCACAAACGGCTACATTCTAACCCAAAGTGAGAATAGGCTAAAAATTTAGCATAGGGAAGATGACATACAATTCACTCTTTGTGGCCTCATAAAATGACCAAGTGTGCTTCAGTCATTGCATCCATTTCCCCCACAGGGAGAGAAAATGACATATGGTGCTCTTTCCAGAAACACAGAGGAATAAATGCTGCCTTGCACTCTAGTAATTGAAAAATAGCTTTGTTGTTACTGCTGACACCAGAAGTTCCCTATCGTCTGTCTAAAGTAGACGCCTCTATTGTTGTGTATTTGAATAGCATTTATTATAAACGGAGCTGCTTATAGACAGTAACTGTTCATAATCAAACTTTCATGATGATTTTGGTACAGTGAAATGAAAATAAACACAGACACACAATGGATGGAATAAGCCCTCAAACTTTATGATCCATCTTGGTCAACATTCTCCTTCCTTAGCTTGCATTAGCATCATGGATTTCTATATAAATGCTGTGCTGTTGTCAGCCTAGCAGTGTATTTTACAAATGGATCAAGACACTTTACAGAAATACTCTGCCAAGAGACTGTCTTCTGGGTAAATTGCCAGTGTTAGAACCAACACTGGAGTATTGAGGGCCAATCACTTTCAACAAAGAAAATACAATTTTTCATGATTGCCATATATGGTTATTTTATTCCATAATGTTTATGTATACTATATGAATTATTCCCATAATTTGTTACTTTAAGTTTATAATTGAGAATAAATTTTGTATGTGTAGGTATTTTGATCTAGGAATTGAGGTAGACAGAATTAAAAAGTCACCATTTTAAATGGAAATTCTTGGCATAGGATAAAAGAAATATAAGAAAAAAATACATTTTCTTAACTTTAGCTATTTATAAAAGTAGAGTCTTTTGCTTCAACTATTCCCCATTGATGTTCCATCCCAATCCAGGCATGCCTGCTTCTTCTCAGTAATCAGAATAGGAGGTGGGAGGGAGGGGCAGTACCAACACTAACATCCTAGATGAGAAACTTAATTTGAAAAGCCAAGTCTTTTCTCTTAATCTCCTGGTCCACACTCAGTCTCTGAAAAGAGTTTAGTGGGAAGTCATACTGTGAATACTAACAACTCAGTTTGGATTTCTTTCCTAACCAAAGCTGAGTATGCATCTAAATGAAGGTTGTTGCCCAGAGAGATGTCCTCAATGAGGCAGTGAGACTTTTCATCGAGGCTAGAACCTTTGATATCCCATCCAACAACAGCAATGGTGAGAGCTTTGATTGTTGAAATCTTACAACATCAGAACATAATTTGTGTTTAGGAAAAAAATGTCTTGATAGATATGTGTAGATAGAAAGACAATTTGTGCTGTATGGCCTGTGGCAGAATAAATTTATTTTAACCCACAATCACTGAAAACAACATGTGTTACAACAGAGTGGACTCTACTGCAAAATTTTATTTTCTACAAGAAAACTTGTTTTTCTTCGTTTTATTCTGTTTCAGGTTTTTAAAAGTCTTATTTTAAATCAAGCATAATATACTGAGTGTTGTGTCCCCTTCAAATGTGTGTGTGAAAACATAAATCATCAATGTGGTTGGATTTGTGGATAGAGTGTATGGAAGGAAATCAAGCCACAAGATATGGTCCCTATGATAGAGACTGAGACCTAAGAATGAATCTCCTAGCTCCCTTTGGCCATGCAAGAACACAGCAAGATGTCAGTCTGCAATGGAAGCAAGCCCTTGAGATGCACTGAATCTACTGGTACCTTGATCTTGGACTGCCCACCCTTTAGAACATTGAAAAGTAAGTATTTGTAGCTCATAAGCCCCACCCCCAGGCTACGGCATGGGCTCTGTTCGTTTGATTCGTGCTAACCTGAACGGCTTCACGAACTGGGATAAAGTGCAGCTCGGAAAGCATCAGTCAATAAGACAAAGACAAAACTGATCTTCTCAGAATAAAGAAGAAAAGGGTATTTGGGAGTGAGAGGAGGGAAATATTGGAGCAGGGGATCACTTTAGAAGATTAGATGCTGGAGACACAGGCAGGTAGAAATTTTGAGTGACAGAATGCTAGAAGACAACTAAAGAAAGGCTCACGCTCTTTAAAGTCTCTGGGGGAAGGGACAAAGACAGTTCCCTCCACTACAGAACATCATGGCAGCCGGGCTGCCCCTGCAGTTTCATACCTGCCACACTTTAGAAAGAGAGAATGAATGAGTTTGTTGTATTTGTAGGAGATGAAATGAGGGCGGTACCTATGACAGAACACAGAGAGCATGCAAAACAAGCCATGCGAAGATGAAACTGTTAAATAGAAAGCTCAGAACCCCCAGGGACCATGTAATGACACCTTCCTCTCACAGCATTCCCCTTTGGGGGGACTTTCAGAGACATTTCAAGAAGACTGTAAGACTTGTACAGTAGAGACAAGTCTCCATTTGTAATCTTGAAAGCTAGGGTTGATTGCCTACTGCACGAGGATGACAACTTACAATGTTATTCAGAGACTAGCTAAGTGACAGGACTAAATTGCCAAGCTTGGAGGTCTGGGGAGAGACTTTCACAGAAGCATGCTTTTCTATTACAGTAAAAGCTCACACAAACCAGAGACTTGCCTCCCTTTCTGCTTTGCTTTCCTGAACACTTCAGAATCAAGTCACTGTTCCAGCCTTAAGAAGGCAAATTCTGCATCACTGTCCTTGAGCTCAAAGAAATAAATCAAGTCTTCATTTGTATTGACATGTGATGTGTACTTTCTTTGGTAGAAGTTTGGCTTGATTACTTGGTTTCTAGATCTGACCAGAAAGAATCTCTTGGAGTCAATATTTATTCTTGTCTCCTTGGGCCCCAGTACTGGTTTAACCCATACAGTGTCTGCTTCCTAAATTGCTCTGGACCAAAGTGAGCCTGGGATCCCTAGCTTTGCTCTCCAAGCTGGTGCGATTGAAAGGATTCTGATTGATAATGAATTCACTATCCAGGGAAACTAAATTGGACCCAGGTTACCCATTGCTCCTTGGATACCAGTTAGCATTGGCTTCGTGTTCACGCTTTCCTTTCAGAATAAAGTTTTCCTAGACCTTCCACAGTTTGAAGGCCATCTGGGTCTGCCTGACTTCAATTACTATAACAAATACTGAGATACTCAATTTTTAAACAGAAAAGTCTTGCTTTGGAGGTTCTGGTCTGTTACTGATGTTTCACGCCTAGGTCAACGGTAAGAGGCAGCAGCATATCACAGTGGGAACATGCGCAGAGCATGACGTCATGACCAGGGAACGAAAGAGAAAATGAGGCCAGATTCCAACAATCCCATTCTGGGGCATATTCTAATGACTTAAATACATCCCACAAGGCCCCACCTTTTAAAGGCTAAGCCACCTTCCCACAGGAAACAATCCTTAACACATAAACCTTTGGGTTACCCAGAAGAACCAAACTACAGCGCCACCTACTGGAAAAATCAAAATCCCTACATTCACAAACCAATTCTCCAGGCAACTCCCATCACCAGAAACTGTCACTCTCTGGTTGACTTTGCATAACGCCCCTTTACCTCGCTGCAGGTTCTCTACAAAGATGCTTTTTGTCACATTTCTTTGATACATATTCCATGCTGCAAAGAGCAGCAATCTGTTTTTATGCTACCATAAAATAACGCTTTTGAAAGAAACACACTGGCCAACACTGGATTAAAGCTCGTGGCTGGCTCTCTGTAATATGATTTATCTCGAACACTGCTCAATATTCTATGCCTTGCATTTTTTAAATACAAGTATATGGGAATTAATTTTAATTCAATATGTTTCATATCTCCAATGTATTTAGACCCTTGGAATGGGACTAAGCAATGGGAAATGATAAATATTTTACAATCCTGTGATCAACTCATAGCCTCTGACCTGAGTGATCCACACAGGGTAGATGCTGCAGACTCTCTCTGTATCCCAGCTCCCATAGTTACCACCCAAGAAAGGTCTTTTCTGTCCCCAAAAGTTGATCTCAAAGGTCTTTTCTGCCCCCCAAAAGTAGATTGCTGGTATTTAAAAGGAGACAACAATTCATTTTCTAAAACAAAACTGTAAATTGTAATTTTTCTGTGTGTGCTTTAGTATGTGAGTATTCGTGTGTGGGTGTCAATGAACCTGTGGATGTGAGTGTGAATGTATGTGTGCAGGTGTGTGGAGCCAGAATGCAACCTTAGATGCTCTGCCCCAGTCACCATTTTCCCTATTGTTGGGCACAAAACCTCTCATTCACCTAAATCTCATCAAGTAGAAGAGAGTGGATGGTGAATGGATCTCCAGAATCCATTGGTTTCCAGCTCCTCCATGTTGGGATTGCAAGCACATGCCACTACACTGTGCCTTTTACTTGAATCTAGGGAATTGAACCCAGATCCTTAGATTTGCATGGCAGACACTTTACTGATTGAGCTATAGCCAACTCTTAATTTTTTAATTTGATAAGGAAAAGGAAAATCACTGGTGTTTTAAATTCCCTTCTCTAATCACAGGAGAAATTTAAATGGAATTTATAATGGTAAAACATGATTTTCCCCAAAACTTCCTTCCAAAATTAAAGAGGCATATTACTGTCAATCTCACTTCAGCTCTCTTCCAAAAACAGCATCATAGTTCTCAAATACACTTCTGCGGGCGCCCCTGCTGCTTCAGTGTGATGAGTCTATGCACCAGGCTCATTTGGGCGGCAGCAATAGAAACGGAAAGCATCGTTCAAACTACCAACAGGCAGTGGGATCTTTTCTGCTAATGTTGACTGCTGTTCATCTGTCAAAGCCACTTTCCTGAAGTGTGTGCTATTAAATTTGTCATAGGAAAATGAGTTTCAGTGGTTTTGGAACTATTTCTGAATTTTAAGAACAGGTGACAGAGTTTCATATCAGTGCAAATGTCTTTGGGGAATTCAACACAGAATTAATGCCATCACGGATTAAGGGTTTGTGTTTTTGCCACACTTTTGTCTTTGAGGAAGCTTTGCAGCTTGTCAAAACTTGATCTAAAAAAGACAAAGATAATAACCCAGGCAAAAGCCATGGCCTCATGTGACCTCTTCCCTACAAAGGTGTCTGGAATAAGATTTCTTCATCGGCCCCATGAAAGAAAGACAGGAAGAGCATACATACGAAACAAAATTGGGTTCCTTTCCTCTATTCAAATAAAGTATAGCAAGATGCAGGTTAAGATTCCTCTCCAGAGAGATTTTTCATAATTCTGGATATCATGGCTGGTTGCTTCAAAAGTTCCCACAAGGTTAAATCTACCTTGATGAATTCACTACCACCCTAAATGTGGTCTCAAGCTGGAGGTTAAGAGACTTGATTTTATTGAGTACACTGAAGTAGCTCTGACATCCCTGAGGCAAACTTGCCTTAATCAAGTTCACAGTGATTGAGAGCTTGTTTATTACTGTATAATGAGAATCAGGTATATGGGAAGCTAGGTTATTTGTGGGCTTCACAAAGAGCACAGAAGCTGAACACAGGATCAGAAGGAAATCTCCCAGTGGAAGGTACTGTGGCCTCTTGCACCAGCCCAGGACCAGCTCTGGGCTGATCTCTACTGTCAGTCTGTTGTGCCAAAGTCTTACCTCCCTGGACGGTGTTTGCATGGCTCAGCATTGGTTAGGGGTAGGGTGAATTTTCTTTTGTCTTCACTTTTGTTACTGATTAACCCATTTGGCTTCTACATTTCAGGATAACATCTCAGGTTTTGTTTGTTAGCAATCACAGTAAGGAACTCTACTTATTATGTTCAACTTCCAAGTCCATATGATAGTTTTCAGTATATGCTGTGTATATGCACAGGGCTTACCTACTACAACTCTCAGATACTGATAGCAGTGGTTATATCAATTAATAATTTATAGAGAAGTCACCCGAAAACTGATGTTGAAGACTGTGGTGGTTTGAATAAGAGTGACCTTCAAAGGCTCATACACTTGAATGCTTAGACATCAGGAAGTGGCACTACTTGAGAGGGATTAAGAGGTGTGGCCTTGTTAAAGTAAGTGTGGCCTTGGTGGAGGAAGTGCTTCACTAGGGGCAGGTTTTGGGGTTTCAAAAGCCCAAGCCAGTCCCAGTGTCTCTCTCTTCCTATTGCTTACAGATACAGATGCAGAACTCTCAGCCACTTCTCCAGCACCATGTTTGCTTGCATGCCACCATGCTCCCCAACATTATGACAATAGATTTAACCTCTGAAACTGCAAGCAAGGCCCAAATAAATGTTTTTCCTTATAAGAGGTGCCATGGTCATGGTGTCTCTTTACCGCAACAGTGACTAAGACACAGGCTTTGAAGAAATCATTAGATCATAAGAGGTCTAACCTAATTAATTGATTAATCCATTCATAGTTTTATAATTTGATAAAATTATTGGAAAGCAGTAGAAACTATGTAGAAAGTAGGGCCCACCTGGAGGAAGTAGATTAGTAAGGGACATGCCCTAAGGGTGTGTCTTCTCCCCTGTCCCTTTTCCTCTCTGTGTGTGTTTCCTGCTCTCCACAAAGTGGGCAGTTTGTTCCTCTACATGCTTCCACCGTAATATTCTGTCTCACACAGGCCTAGAAACTACAGAGTCAAGTGACCAAGGATCAAAACCAGGAGTTAAAATAAATCCTCATTCCTTAAGTTTTCTCCCTGAGTATTTTGTCACAGTGATGAAAACTGGTTATATATATATATATATTCATTCATGATATTTATGTTAACTCATACTAGGGCAAGTCACACATATTTTATAATAACATATTGAGGCTCTTGTATAATTCATTAAGTACTATATTGAAAGTGAGAAATCATCTAGTTGTGTGAACATGTGAACATACTGGTTCATCATTGTAAACTTAAAAAATGTAAGTTGTATTATATCAAGACAGAATCCACCTCTCTCTCCTTCCAAGTTCCAAATACTACCAAGCATTGGTAGCAAGGCATCTACCATGGTAAACACTTCAAAGGCAATAAATGATAGTATATTATCAAAAATGCAATCCAAGTTTTTTAAGGTGAAGAATCTCTCATTATAGTAGAAGTGCCTTCATGAAGAAAGCAGGATGTACTATAATTTTTAGGAAAAATATGATATAGCATCAGAAGTAAGGTGGACTTATGAAAAAGTCTGGGAAGGATAGAAATATACTAGGTACTTAAAAGTCTGTACTGAATAAATGAATGTGGAAGAGTCACACAAATGGGTGTAAGATTCACGTAATAGTATGGGCAAGAAGGGGAACTCCTGAAATCTAAGAAGACATATTATCTTATTAGATATACCAAAAAACTAGAAATTCATCTAGAATAATTACTTTCCTAATTCCTTTATAATTTAAAAGATAGGCAATGTTTTTGATGGCATAATTCCATCTGTGGAAATTCTCCTTGAAACACACAATGCTCAATATGAAACTTCACATTATACACATGAGTTGATTTGTGCAGTTTTACCTAAGAACCACTCACCAATCATTACAGTGTCTATTCATCTCTCCTTTTTAAGCTAAAAAAAAGTGCATGCCTTTAATCCCAGCACTCGGGAGGCAGAGGCAGGTGGATCTCTATGAGTTCTAGGCCAACCTTGTCTACAAGAGTTAGTTCCAGGACAGCTAGACCTGTTACACAGAGAAACCCTACCTCGAAAAATCAAAAAAAATTAATTTTAAAATTATGAAGGGACTTTTTTCTCAAATTTCTCATTATCAAAAAGAAACATTGAATGCCTCTTATTTGCCATGCATGTGTTAAGCATAGAGCATGATGTCAAAGGAAACTGTTAGGGTGTATGACTGGTGAAAAATAATAGACAAAAAGGAATAAGGAAATATAAATACACAAGAACAAAACTGCAGGACTGATATGAAGTACAGGAACAATATTCAGGGAAGGAGGGAAAATAAAAGGAGGTGGCGTGAGGCAGAGTCTCTGAGAGGAATGCACTGGGGAAAGGAACTGGATGGAAGAGAAGTCAGCTCTGTGACGTCTGGATATGAACATCTGTGTAGGAAGATGGTGTGTGAACGTTTGTGTGTATCTATTGCTATGGGGGCAGGGAACATGGGTGTGATGTGTGGATATGAACATCTATGTAGGAAGATGGTTGTGAACATGTGTGTGTATCTACTGCTATGGGGGCAGGGAACATGGGTGTGATGTGTGGATATGAACATCTGTATAGGAAGATAGTTGTGAACATGTGTGTGTATCTACTGCTACGAGGGTGGGGAACATGGGAAAATTGTGCTTGTGTGAATGAGTGAATGAGAAGATTCTGAGACAATAAAGTCCTTAGCTTACTAAAGACCTTGGACAAAGAGTGATTTGCCTAGAGAGTATTGGGTTGAAAGATGAGGGACATGGTAATAAACAAACTTAACATAACTTATGAGACACAGCTCAAGAAGCCCTTGTTAGAATTTGAGTTTTACTCAGAATGAATAGGATAGTGGCAGTTTTATGCTTTGAAACATTACCTTTATCATCTAGATGAAAACCAGGCTTGAAGGATCTGAAGTAGGAGTATAGCGACAACATATGCATAGCTTTTGGGAGAACTGAAGGTGCCTTAGACTGATGCATGCTACTTAGAAGTAGTATATCCAGGCTATAGTTTCACTCCTGGATCCTAAGTGTGCAGTGTCTTCAACCTCTGAGAGCCAATAAATCCTACATCAATAGTCTGTATTGTTTTGGGAGTCATTTGAACTACCATGACCACCATATGAAAGAAAATTTCTCCAGCCTGCTACTAGTGGGGAACACAGTCAGTTCAAGTAGCATTAGCTTCATTTAATATATATTAATATATAATATAAACATCATATATTAAAACATTAGTGTGTATATTATATATCATAATATATAACATATTGTAGCACATATATTAATATATTAATAACTTATAATAATATATTAGTGAATTAATATATAATGTGTACATTTACATGGACTAGGTATAATTTTAGTTAAATACAAAATAATATGATTCCTTGGGGATATATCAAACAATCTTGGTGTTATCTGTCCCTTGTTTCTTCTTCTTTGTTGACCTCTCTCCGTACAAGAATTAGATAGTTCAATCTGGATCTAACTGGAAAGCTTCCTTTCTGTGGTCTAGCTTCTCATGGTACCAGAAAACACTATGGAAGCTGCCGAAGGAGGAAAGAAATTGGTATTCCTGCCCAGTTACCACGCCTGTGAACCACAGCAATGACTAGCATGGCAGCAAAGGAATCCTTAGTGGCACTTATATGGTAGGGGTAACCAGTAATTGTCTCATTGGACTTAAAGCCCACTCAATAGGAGAGAAAGCATGCCTGGGGCTAGACACCTAACCAACTTCTCAGGGTTAGTGAAGTCAAGAACATTAGAAAAGAATCTACTAGAGCAACTTTGATAACCAGGATAATTTCTTAATGTATATCCACAGGTAAGTACAGTTACCATTCCTCACCAAGGAAGCTTCTCACCAAAGGACGCCACCATAGAAGACCAAAACTGGATACAATGCAAAGATCAAAGGATCATAAGGAAGCCAGCCCAAATGGATATATCTATATCACAGCACTGGCATTTATAGTTCAAGGAACATCACAGAAGAGGGGGAGAAAAGACTGTAAGAGCCGGATACCAGGAAGTCTGCTGTGAAACAGTCTCACATTTGAGTAGTCTTGTTGATAAGACAGAGTTGTGGAGCCCAGTCCTAACGGCTACATCTATACACCTAAGGCTCAGGGAATATTTCATAAAAAGAGGAGGAAAGATTGTGGGAGCCAGAGGATCAGAGGGTTTGCTGTAAGTTTGTATCTCATAGTAGCATAAGAAGCCATATCCATAAAGTCTCACTAACATGAGCTTAACAATGAACATGCCAAACTCGATAGCTTCGGCTTCTATGAGTAAAGAACATCACAGAAGGATATAAAACATTCTCTCCTATAACATGACTGCATAAACAAGGTCATAACGGGGCCCCACTCTTAGGCAAAGAACTAAAGGCAACTTATGACTACTACAAGAGGCAGTAGCAGAGTGAGCTCTTTTGTTGCTTAGCTTGAAAGGAGCACTGTGGGCAGGACTGGAGGCTGAGGACTCCATGTGAAACGAAAGAGAAGAGCGAGCATGTGAGGTTGAAGCTAACGTCCATATGGATAACAGCTAAATGACCTAGCACTAGAAAGGAAGTCCTTGGACAAAGTTATGTGAACTAGGAACTACATCTCAGCCAGACATTGGTGGGCAAAAGTGAAAACCACAGGAATAAGACTTAAAGTATAATTTGGAGAATCTAGACATCACTAGAAGCCCACACTAGACTTCTCACAAAGGCTATGACGGTCACTGCAGGAGACATTGAGGAGTTGCTTCTGCAATATCTGCCATGAACAGGAATGGCAAGCAAGTCCACAGTGAGATATAAATCATTGTGTTATAAGGCATAAGAGAGGAATTGTGTTCAGAGCACCACATTCAATCCACCTAGAAACTGGCTTTTCTTCAGGAATTTGAAGAGAGACTATGTATGGGCAGGACAAGCGGTACAGGAAAAGCAAAAGGAAAACACAAGTACTTTATTTTATTTCTTTTAAAGTATTGATTGGTTGGTTGATTGATTAGTTGGGGGGCAGTTGTGCCACAATGAGTCTGTGGAGGTGAGAGGACAAAGAACAAATAAAACTTTGGTAGCATTGATTCTCTCCCCCCACTTTTACCTATCTGTGGGTTCTGAGCATCCAGCTAAGGCCACCAGGCTTATGCAGCAAGTGTCTTCACAAGTTTATGAGTTTTCTCATTATTGTTATTTTATTCCTGGGAAAGAGTGGCCTGAGGAAAAGGGAGAGAGTTTTCTTCTTCACTGTAACCGGCATTAATGAAGAGACTTAAATATAATCCTGGTGTCAATCACTATAAAGTCTAATCAAATTGGGAATACATGTGCAAACTCTGATTATCTGGGACATTTTAACTGGTGAGTTCACACCATTGTTGTTTAAAAATCAATTTCATGAGTGAGCGCCTATGTGCTAACACCCTCACCTTATCTCAGAAAGCAAAGATATGAATATATGATATGCCTGGAGAATTCTTAAGACTATGTCACATGACTGCAGGATAAGCAGCCCAGAAGAGAGCAGACAGACCAAAGCAGGGGGGCAGTGTTCGGAAAGAAAGCAAATGGCTGGATGCCATAACGGTGAATAGACCAAATGTAAAGCTGAACCAGTAAAAACCAAAACAGCAATTTAAAACACGTTTAGAAGCCACATGGCATCCTTCCAACTTCTCTAACAAAGTAATTTGACTTTATAATAAGAA
This sequence comes from Ondatra zibethicus, assembly GCA_004026605.1. NCBI lineage: Eukaryota > Metazoa > Chordata > Mammalia > Rodentia > Cricetidae > Ondatra > Ondatra zibethicus. The sequence continues at coordinate 156,334 of PVIU01001889.1, read as the reverse complement.
CTACCTCAGCTATGATTCTGTGAAAGTTGAATCTCAGGGGAAGTTGCTCAAGATCAAATAGGTTATTAAAGGAGAGACAAAATGATCCTAAAACTCTTGAATTCTGTCTATTTCCTTGTTCTCACTCAAATATTAAGTGATTGTATGAATCCTGTGCAAACTCCAAAACCCAAAGTAAGCTTAAAACTGACACAGCATGAGATAGACCTCCTTTCTCTGAGCATGAGATAGACCTTCTTTCTCTGAGCACGAGAGAGACCTCCTTTCTCTGAGAATGAGCTAGTCCTCCTTTATCTGAGCAGTACATAGACTTCCTTTCTCCATGTAAAAATTGCCTTTCCCCACCACCAGTGATTTTTTTTCACCATTATAAATTATCACCATATTCCACAGAGGCCATACTCATGAGGCTAGACTTGAACTGAATTTAATATCTTCTGACTAAAAATGGGTTGTTGTTGTTGTTGTTGTTTTGGGGGGACTTTTTTCTTTTTTACTTTGGACCCACTGGTTTTGGACACAGCTCCCTTGTGAAGAAGCACAATTCAGAGGCTTACAGTTACAAAGGGGTGTGGGACAAGAGGGGCCATGGTACCAAGGGGCAGAAGAAAAGGTTATCACTCAAAGGGTGCTGGCTGTTTCCAGATGCACGTGTGGTATGGGTGGAAAGACCCAAGATATTGACCTGGAGCATGGATGCTCTCAGAACATTGCACTACTGAAAATGGGCAGAACCCTGAGATCAAAACCCCTATAGAATACCAACCATCAAGAGTAGCCATCTTTGAGAAGAAATGCAGAAAGTGTGCTCGTGAATTCTGCTTCAGTGCTCCTACTACTTAAAAAGAAGAAAAGTGAAAGCTCTTTCTGCATCTTTTCTTTGCAGATTAGAAGTAGTGTGTCAAATGTTAATCTCTGTAGATGTACTGTGAAAGCAAAGGCAACTGAAAACAGTATTAACCACAAATGCCGCCTCTCCCAATGCCAAAAGAACCTTCCCTCACCTGCTCTCTTCCATTAAAGCAGAAGCAGAAACAGCTGCCATTCCTGGGGCTGGCAGGTGGCAAAGGTCCTATTGTGTCACATGGGGCTGTCATAGTGCCACACATCTTCCCAACAAAAGAAGAGTGGTTGAGAACGCCTGCCCATCACAGCTGAAGATGAGGGCTTTCAGTCACCTGAGACACAGATAACCAAAGAAATCCCTATCATCTTCAAGGACCATGCCATTCCATCAGTAGCTGTGAATGTTGCTTTCTTTTTGTTTATTTGTAAATTTGTAATGCCCTGTGGGAAATAAATTGCTGAGAAAGCAATTGATAAAATCTCTGGAATGATGACAGCAAGCCCTGAGTACTTTTTTTTGTTATAGTTATTTTGTTTTTGCCTATATACAAAGGTTTCTTAAAATTTCAGAGCTTTTAAAATCTGTATATATGTATGTCAGTCAGTTTCTACACAGAATAATGTGAGATGAAGTCTGAAACAGGACTCTCCAAAAGAACCAATAAAATGCAAATGAAATATTGAAATGAGTTAGAGATCGACCCACCCAACCTTGCAGAGATGCCACCGGTTTCTAACAAACAGTAATTGAAAGTGTAGACACTGACATCAGCACTGTTATAATATGTTGTGCCTTCTCCACAGCTCTATTTCAGTTAGCCATTAGGTAAATGTTACTCTCATTTTCACAAATAATTCTATCTCAAATAAATACTGCAAACTTTCTATGGCTTGGGATGTGTGCTAACTAGATATGCCCAAGAGATGTGGGAAAGAATGAGCTCATTTTCAGTATTCTTTTGTTTTTCCCATAATACCTAAATTTCTGAATATTGTCATAATAATCCAGGAGGAACATAACAGTTTGGTCACAACTCCAGTAGCCAAAAAGAATGTCTTTGAGACAAAATAACTTCCCAACTTCACAATTCTGCCTTAAGTTAGGGTCACTGGGTACAAAAAAAGGAGGAGGATTGGGAGGAAGAAAAGGAAGAATAAGAGGAAGAAGAGAGTGGAGGAAAGAAAACAACTTTTCAAGCTTCCATGCACTACTTTTTGATTGTTTTTTTAGAAACTATAAAATCCTCTAAAATGAAATTCTGAAAGCTCAAAGAAACTTTTGAAACCAGACACCAAAAGGACATTTTGAATCTTCTAAAATTTTAAGGCAGCTATTTTTGAATTGTGCTCATTAATACATATTCCTCTACTAAAAATGGAGCAGTCATGATTGAACTAATGTTCAAGTGATCTAACAACTCGGAAGTCTGGGAATTTCTTGCTCCTTGCTTTCATCTCTGGGCAAAACTATGAGCTTTCATTAAAATGAAAATCAAACTTGAATAGATTGGACACACTCAAGCTGTGAATATCAGCCATTTGTAGCCACCTGGGGAAGATCTGTCTCTGTGGGATTTTCTAAGGGGGAGAAGGGAGTAGATGGTTAGATGAGTAGACAGATGTTCAAAGAGACCTCAGGATGGTAAGACAACCTGCGCTAGTTCAACTTCCTGAAAGACAAACAGAAAGGATGGCCAAATGCCTGGAGCTACAGAAAAGCATGTAAAGTAGGGGCCAGTAAACAGGCAACTTAAAGGCAGTCAATAGTAAATCTTAGGAACAAAAACACTCAGTGGAAAGGAAGGAAAAGTCAGGAGTTCATGCTTAGTGAATTTGTAACTGCAATTGTGCTTCGAAGAAGAAAGAACTGAAACTCAAGACAATTTCTCACATCTATTCATTCGTCTCTGATGCAAAGCAAAATAACTCAGTCTTCATGAGTCCATGAATAAAAAATAATGTGTTCTCTGTCTGATCTCTGAAGAAATGTAGGTAATGCTTTTCTACTTCCAATGACTTGCAAATGTATATGTAGAAATGCATGTATGTAAAGAATTGCTGGAAGGTTGTATGTAAACCAGCAAAAATGGAGAGGAGAAAGTCTCAGGGAACCTTTTAATTTTTTCACACATGGCTTTCTTGGGGACCTTTCTTACTGAGTTTTCATATACTGGCCTTTAGAGTCCCTGACTGTACCAGCGGCATTCGCAGGAGATTCCCTTGAACAGAAACAAAGTGACCATGACACATAAATATCATATATGTCACCCTACGCTAACCAGTATGACCATTTCACCCCTGCCTTCATGGAGTCTACATTCACAAAGTTTTGACTCATCTAACTATTGCTGAGAGGCAAGACAGGCTGCTTAAACTGACCCCCATACCTTGATCAGGCAGCAATAACATCAGTTGAAGATGGATCACACTCTTGACCCCTGATATCTTGCCCCTTGACTTCTGTTCACTTAGCTTCACACTTTCCCTTAACCAAATTCTGATGTTTTTCTGTCAGCTTAAAGACTGAACATGAACCTACTGATATTTTAATTTCCTTCTGCAGCTCCAGATGTCATAACCAATGCCCTGCCAGCCACTCAGGTCGTGGTCCTTGCTCTGCAACAGTGGTGATGCATAGGTTTAAACCAAGTCTTTATTGTTCTATTTAACAACAAAGACTGGGGAGTCAGATGTTGGGGTGTAAACCTGCCAGTTCAGAGAAGCCAACCAGCAACCAACTACCTTGCTTTTTGGTCAGAGATCTAGCAAGAGAGGTATCTCTTCATTCATCCCCAAATCAAAAGGAAGGCCAGACACAAGTCCTGGCCCTTCATTTCTGTGTGTCTTCTCTATTCAAATTGCTGGTCTCGCTATGGTCAGTGCTGGTTAGCTAGTTGCTATCTCTGCCCACCCCCATTCAAGGTAAATTTTATTTAACAGTCTCAGAGTGTCACAGTGTTATCAAAATTCCCACAACAAAAATCTACTCACAAATTATGTTTTACCAAAATAAATCTTTTAAACTTATCTGTTAATTGAGAAATAAAGGGATCGATTAATTGGTTTTTCTGGTCTCCTTGTTTCTTTGAGGTTTTTATCAAGTGGGTTACTTGTTTCTCACTTTCCTAATTAAGCTGCTACAAATTTGTTAATATGCAGAGTCTCAGCTGCTTTCAATTGACCTAAGTTCCTGTTGCATCAAAAATAAATAAAGGGGCTGGAACGAAGGCTTTGCAGTTAAGAGTGCTTGTTGCTTCTGCAGAGGACCAGGGTTTTCTTCCCAGCACCCACAAGGCAGCGCATAACCATTTGCAATGCCAGTTCCACAGGATCTGACAGCCTCTACAGGCATCAGGTATGCATGTGGTGCACAGATATAGAGGAAGCTAAGACATTCATACCCATTAAGATATGCTGAAAATTGAAATAAATAAATGAAAAATATGCTTACATAAAAATCTACTGGTGAGGGGGCTGGAGAGATGGCTCAGCGGTTAAGAGCATTGCCTGCTATTCCAAAGGTCCTGAGTTCAATTCCCAGCAACTACATAGTGGCTCACAACCATCTATAATGAGGTCTGGTGCCCTCTTCTGGCCTGCAGGCATATATTGTATACATAATAAATAAATATTTTTTTAAAAAATCTACTGGTGAGTTCTGTAGATAACAATTTTGTCCACAATTTCTTCAAAGTATGAGTATTCTAAATGCTGCCCTGATGACTAGACAAATTATCTTAAACCTGCAGAGAATGTGGCACACCTCAGCAGCGACCTTTCCCCTAGTGACCTTGGAGGGCTTAGATAAGCCTCAAAAGCATTACTTAAGTAAAAGGAGCAGAATTCATTAAGATTACAAATCATAGAACATAATTTGTTCTATGCACAGACATTCTGGAAAGTGCAAGACTACCGGGAACGAAGAGAAATCATCAGTGCTTGCCAGAGGCTAGGGAAAGGACCAATCACATAAGAGCATGACAAAATTTAAAGAATATTGGAACTGCTCTGTGTTTGTGTTAATTATACAGCATGCATGCAATTATTCAACAGTGACATTTCTATACATGGTGTATGTATTAAAAATAAAATCAATTAATGACTAAAATTTTCAAATGAAAAATACAGAATAATGGTGAGGTCATGTGAAAGAAATATTGGTGTGGGAAGTCCTTCTGTATATGTGTTGCTTTTATTGGTTAAAGGATAAAGAATCTACCTTGGCCTGTGATAGGGTAGAGTAGAGCTAGGCAGGGAAAACTAAACTGAATGCTGGGAGAAAGAAGGCAAAGTCAAGAGAAGCCATGGAGCCCCGAGATGAGAAAGACGTAAGCCGCCAGCTGGAACCTTGCCAGTAGGCCACAAGCCTCATGGTAAAATATAAAATAATGGAAATGGGTTAAATTAATATGTAAGAGCCAATAAGAAGCTAGAGCTAATAGGCCAAGCAGTGATTTAGTTAATACAGTTTCTATGTGGTAATTTTGAGTCTGGGTGGCCCGGAACAAATGATTGGCCATTACAATATATGATGCATTATGAATGTAAATTTATTGTATCCAGTTCTCCAGATTCAAGAACATTCCTAGTGAAATCAAGAGGTTGCAAGAAAAATTAACAAAGCACTTAGCAAAATAAAGTAAATATAGTTTCTACCTTTTTCTATGTTTGTTCCCTGCATTATGAATGTAAATTTATTGCATCCAGTTCTCCAGATTCAAGAACATTCCTAATGAAATCAAGAGGTTGCAAGAAAAAATAACGAAGCACTTAACAAAATAAAGTAAATATAGTTTCTACCTTTTTCTATGTTTGTTCCCTAGCCGTGTGTTCTAACACCTTCATATAGGACTTGTATAAAGATAGGCAGATCTCAGTTACAAATGAGAGTCCTCTCATGGCTTCTACCAAGGCAGTGAGAAGTCATCATGCTGCTCCATCCATAGAGACTGCAAAATACCATAGAACGGGAGTTGTAGGATGCCATCTTCCACGTAGGCACGATGTGACCAAGCATGACATGCATATTCTTTGCTCTTGTGAACATTCCTATTATTACACAGAGGAGATGTGTACAAGACTAGGTACCTTGGCTTTCTGTCATGGAGTGGGGAAAGGCTCATAGGACCTGTCTCCTCCCCAAGATTCATGGACAGTCAACATTAATGGTTTCTGAGTAAGAAATAGAGATTTTATTTTTCTTCAGTGGTGTAACTGCCTATAAGTTGGTCATACCTCTGTAAAGAAACTCTCACCCACTCTTCTGTAATTAATCCTAAATAAACATTTTTTTCCACCAAGTTAGACTTGAATGGACTTATTTCTTTGATCCTGTTTTTCAATTTTGTTTCTGTCATTGGTGTCCTATCAGGGTGAAGAGACATTTGTTATCTCTTCGGACATTTATATAGTAAATAGAAATTAATTGTTCCCATTTCTGAAATCTGGTTAGTCCAAGTATGAGATGCCAAGCTGGGCTTGGTTTGCAGGTCTGTAATCACAGCTACTCAGGAGGACAAGTTGGAAAATTTTAAATTAAAGGCATGGGCTACACAGAATGAGTTCAAGTACACCTTGGATAATTTAATGAGAAATTGTCTTGAAGTGAAATGTAAAAAGAGGGCTATGGATTGTAGCTCAGTGGTACTGTACTTGCTTAGCATGCATAAGGCCCAAGGCCCCAATATTATTAAAAGGAACAAAAACTAGGATCCAACAGATTTGGTGTCTGGTATGGGCTCTCAGGTCTTCAAAATGGCAGCCTCTTGCTATGTCCTGGCAATGGTAGAGGAGGTGATCAACTTCTCTGGGGCCTTTTTCTCTAAAGTCCTTACTCTCACTCAAGTCACTTGTCTAAGCCCCACCTCTTATATTATTCTTTTAGAGATTGGTTTGGTTTTCAGTACATGAATTCAGAGGCCGAGGACACAAACATCCAGTCTATAGCAAATGGTACAGAAATGTTACAACTAGCCATGGCTTTCTAAAGGAGACTCCTGAGACCTGCCTACTTCTGACACTGTTCAGAATGGACTTCTCATCTGCGGCTGAGAACATTAACAAGTGACCATGGGTGAGTAAAGAAAGCTGGAAGCTCTGGGTGGATTTGCCCTCCTTGCTACGGGGCTGTCTAGCAGAGACAGCTAGTCTCTAAACAGATGCTATCAGTCTTCGGCCTGCCGCCCTTCACATGACATTCTTCCCAATCTCCTAGCTCATTGTCTTAGATGACAGTGGCCTTCAGTACTCAACAGGGGGACTATTTTCAATGCCATGGTTCTCATCATTGTTCCAGCTGGATTTAGAGGAGAAATGGCTTAGGGAAAATATCTCAGGACTGGGAACTTAGCTTAGTGGTAGAGAACAGTGAAACACTACTGATGGGTGAGGGGGCCGGGGATCACTTCACACTAACGCTTAAACAACTGAAGAACCCTTGGCCATTCCAGAGAGGGTTGTAATTAAAACAGGCATCACTAAGTCAAAAGGAAAAATGATAACTTACTTTAACACGGTTACTTTGAGTAAATTTAAACTTAGAGTTTCGTGCCCAAGAAAAAAATATTTCAAGCCTAGTAAATCATAAAGATTAAAAAATACAAAACAGTTTAAAAGATTATTTTCCTGTGATGGTATTGAATCAAAATATGAAATAACAGTATACCTGCTATAAAAAATTATATATTTAGCGTATGTAAACAAAGCTCTGGACTGAATTAATTCCTGTTGTCCTTGGTTGTACCACTTCTGTAATTTTTCTGTTCTTGCTTTCCATCCTGACAACAACTACATAAACAATGGAGAGGAATTTACATGTTTCTTTCTTAACACTTGCAAATGAATGCATAGAACAAAACTGCAGCTTCTCTTTTGCATTCAGATCAGTGAAAACCTAGAGTAATCTGCTTGCGCAATTTTTCTTCAGACCTCTCCTAAGTGCACTTGGCATTGTAATTTTTGCCCTAGCTTAGACCATGCACTAATATGCTCTTCAAATTTTTAAAGTTGAAACTTCATTAAGAAGAAAATATGTAAACAATTACAAATTAAACACACACACACAAAAAAAAAATACCAAAATGAAAAATGATCCCAGCTGCTAGCCAGGTGTGGTCCGAACAGAAAAGCAGCTATATTATTAACAAAATACCTACAAAGTCACAGAACAACTGCTAAACAACCAGTGAGTCTTTACATTTCTGTGACTATTTGACAATTCCCTCTCCTTTCTCGGTTTCCTCTCCTCTCTCCCATCTCCTGATGGAAGTTCTTCAAGAGACCCAGGTGCTGAAAGACTCACCCAGCCTGAAAGTCGCTTCCCTTCTGTCCTTGACTAGCTCTCCAAGGCTGCTGCAAGGAAGTGACTAAGCTGGGTAACATCTCAGAAAAACTCTGTGCTGTCTCACAGGCTTTGCAACAGAAGTCTGGAGTCAGGTACCCACAAGGCCGTGTTCCCTCTGACATCTCCAGGGGAGAATGCTTCCTTAGAATGCTTCCTTACCTCTCCAGTGTGATGTTTGCTAGAGGCACTTACCTTACCTTTCCTTATCTTCCAGGGGCTACACTCTAGTCTCACAGACACCTTCTCCCAGAGGGACTTCACAGTCTCTTCCCTCTGAGCATGGCTGCCTCTGTTTCTTAGTTTCCCCTTCTTGCAAAGAAAAAAATCATTTGAGTTAGAACCCACTCAGATCACTAATTCTGACTCAATTACACCTGTAAAGATTCTATTTCCAAATGTAGTCACATTTTGAGATGAATTTTAAGGGGCTGGACCTTTCAGTGGACAGAAAAAATTCTATCTATAGCCAATTCCTTTTAAAATCATTCATCACAAACACAGACACCAAGGTAGTGACTCACAAGTTCTTCTTTAGGTCCATTCTAGTCCTCCTTAACCTGTCCATTCCCCTTCATTGCTACTGCAAGCTGAGTTACCATAGATTGTGTTCCTGGTGGTCTTCGGCAGTTACACTACAAAGGCTCTAATAGGATTTTTAAAAAGGATTTACTTATTTTATTTTATGCATATTGGTATGTTGTTTCAGTGTCTGTTTACCACATGAGTACAATTCCCATGAAGGCCAGACGAGGACATCAGGAACCCTAAACTGGAGTTACTGACCGTTGTTAGCTGACATGTGGATGCTGGGCTTTGAACCTGAGGCTTCTGGAAGAGCATCCTGTACTCTAAACCATTGAGCTACCTCTCTAGCCCTGTATCAGAAATTTAAAATATCAGAGGTCAGTATATGTGCCATGCTTTGAAAAATTATTCTACCAGTCCCAACCTTAGCTCAGTACAACCATACACCCAACTTTCAGTTGGAAGCATCTCTATTGATCATCGTAAATTACAAATATTTACATACTCCAATCATTTTATCTGTAGAACAAAGTTAAAACAGTGTCACACGTGGTACGATATTAAGCTCAGCGCTGGCTGAAGCCTGGGGAGTTGCCCTGAAGGACTCTCCTCAGCTGCCAGACTTACACTGAAGAAAACAGTTTCGTGATGAGTCGGAATAAAATGAAATTTGGGTGTGTTCAAACCTAAAGAACACTCGAGTTCTAAGTGCAGGCAGACAGGCAAAGAGAAAGAGAGGGAGGCAGGGAGAAGAAGGAGGGAGAAGGAGCGAGAAAACACTTCAGTGTCCTAGGTTGGTTTTATGACTTTGGAAATTGCATTGCTCATAGGTAATTTACAATGGGTTCAAAGGTTAAGCAAAGTTTTTAAAATAAAGTTTAAAAATGAAGTCAAACTATGAGCTGCTTTATTCATCATATAAAAAATTTCCCTTTGCGGGCTGATGAGATGACTCAGCTGGTGAAGGCCTCTCTTGCAAAAAAAAAAAAAAAAAAAAAAAAGACCTTAGTTTGATCCTGTAACCCATACAAAGATGGAAGCTATCCTCTGACCTCCACACATGCACTGTGACATGTGCACATACGCTCACACACGCACACACACACAGAGAGAAAGAGAGAGAGAGAAATGATGCATATACACACAATAATAATAAAAATAATTAAATGAATTATTCCCTGTGTAAATGAAACTGTAAGATGGTTTATAAGATGCACTGCTCAGGTTTTGGAGTAGATAGGCATTGTGGCAAATTTAATCTCAAAGTTCACTTCCAGTTTTGCCTAGAGTAAGATTCATTTGTCATTTAGTATACCTGTTTGAGTTTCTGTACTCAGTCTCCTGCGGTGTAACTTTATCTGGTCATTGTGTTGAAACACTTGGCTCTCAGTTCGTGAGAAAAGTCAGTTAGATTATAGATAAGGGGCTGATGAGGGGCTTCCTTCTCCTCCCACATCTTCTTCATTCCCCCCCATTTTCTTATCCTGCCTCCATAATACTCACCTGGATGGGAGGAGGAGTAAACAAGTCACACATACAAAGTGCTCACTGAGCACAGCTCAGGCTAAAGCTAATTGTTCAATCTCTATTTACAAAAATGAGAACTCACTATGAAGTCAGTGCTTAGGTTAAAATTTGAGGAAAATATAAAAATACTAAGTTCTACAGTGATCTCGGATCTATAGAATGTCAGAGCAACCATTCAAGCCTGGGCTACCTTCTGCATCTATGGGAAGCTGAGAAGTCAGTGCAGCAGCCCTGTCAGGATCTCAAGAGAACATTTTAAAGTCACAGACATTCTCCATATTGGTAAATTTTCATATTGCTGGAACTAAAACACATGACAAAACAAAGGAAGAAAGACAGATCTGGGTTCATAAATTCAGAGAAGTCAGACCATCATGGCGGGGAAGGCATGGCGGGGAAGGCGTGGCGGGGAAGGCATGGCAGGGAAAGTGTGCTGGCTGTTGTTCTCATGACAGAGCATTAAGCAGAGACTAGTTCTGTGCCTCGGAGAAGGTGCAACTTTCCAAGGCTCACCCCAGTGACCTACTTCTGTGTTCTATTCCCTCTATTCTGAAGACTCCACAGTCATCAAAGCGGCTCCACAGCCTGAGGACCAAGCACTCAGGCCATGAACCTGTGGGGAACATTCTAGATACAAACCATAATGTTGTCTCATTGTCAACAGCACCCAAGATTGAAGACCTTTTCTAAACACTTAAATTAGATTCAATCTTATATAAGCTCTCTCAGTTGAAAACAAAGCCAAACTAATGAATTGCTTCCTATCTGATTCTAGTCTCCAACAATTCCTTTCAAAATAAGTGTTAAATCTTCAGTAGGAGGACTTAATTATACTAAAGGTGGGTAAGGAAAAATCTAGCAGCAATCCTGCTTAAACTAAGCATAATAAAGTTGTTTTTAGAAGTAAATTATATTGAAATACCATTTATTTTCATTCCTCCACCTGGCCAAATAAATGAATGAAATTAAAATTTACAATTAACTTTATAAACCCTTGAACATAAACCCTCCTCCCCCAGTTTTCTAAATTTAAGTACTATCCAAAATGAAATGGCAGAAGGAAACAAAATTATAAGATATATCTCTTCAATTTTTATTAGCTCTCTAAACTTTAACAGATAGTTTTAGCATTTCATATAATTCTTAGTATGCTTACTTTGCTTCCTGGCTTGCAAAGTCAGAACTGAGTCAATGCAAAAAAATTAGCAATGTCAATAGCCTGGGTATCTAGTCTGATTTTCTAGAAACTTCTCTTTCTTCTCTATCAACTTTTTCTCCATGTCTTCTAATTCTTTCATTTATTATATTTTCTAAGACCATCTGCAATAACCATATATTAAGAAAATTGAAAATAGAAAATGGTTACCAGCTGGACTGTATCTGCTCTAAATTCAGGTGTTAAAGCTGTAACCCTTAGATTTTCAAAAAGTGACTGGTTTTGGAGATAAGGATTCTGTAGATGTAATTAAATTAAAAGGGGACATTAGTGTAAGATCTAATATATTGGCTGCATCCTCATAAGTAAAGGTGATTAGAACACTAATGATACAGACAGGGGAAGGCCCTTGAGAACACAGAGATGGGAGCCATCCACAAGCCAAGAGAAGACTCAGAAGAAAATAGCCCCCCAACACTGTTCTTGAACTTGAGGCCCCCGAAACCATGAGAAAATAAATGTTTCTGTGTTAGTCGTCAACTCTGTGGTATCTGTTATGACACTGTAGCACACAAATAAAGACGTGATCCTTACACTAAGGGGCTTGCAACTTAGTAGATACCAGTAGAGAACAGAAAAGTCGAGTGTGATGATGACTCTGGCCCATGGCAGTATAAGAGAGAAAATTGCATGGGCTGAGGTTGAGTAGGAGACATCAGGGAAATCATCCTGAAGAAGAAATTATCAAGTCTTCCAGAGCAAATAAAGAACATCTCCCTCCCTCACTTCTAAGACAATGGCAGAGGCTAAGCACACAGGGTATCTGAGAACAAGCAAGAAGCTTCCTTAAGAAAATGTATAAGCAAAAGATGGATGGGAGGAGCTGGAGAGTAGAATGAAGAAAGGGTGCAATACAAAGCTGGCAGGTCTTGTTCCAGAGGGTAGTGGAAACCAAAGGAAGACAAAAACAAGAGAGGGAGGGTCAACACAGAGTAGATGAAGTGTAGTGGTCCTAAAACAAACTGACCCTGCTACAGGACAGAAAACAGCCCAGAGGAAGGATATGGAGGTGTGAAGGAACCAGTGGTACCATGGAAAGACAACCAGTTGGAATTCATCAATAAGGAAGGTGTAACTGGGCATCACTGGCTAAGAATGGGAATGCTTCGATTGTGTGGGGGAGTGGGGAGGCTGTGTTCAGTCACACCTAGCAGTGTGAGAGTTAAGCAGGCCAGTGAAGCAGACTGTTGAAGAGACAAGTCTCCAGTTCAGGATAAGTCAAAGACAGACAGGATTCTAAGTGAAAGAAGCTGGACACCAAAGGCCATGTACAGTGTGGTGCCGTTGATATGAGACATCCAGGGGAGACAACTCCACGGTGATGCTGGGAACCTGAGGGCTGGGGACTGAGAATGGATGCTAATAAGCATGTGGCTTCTTTCCAGACTGGGAAAAGTCCCTGAAATTACACAGAGTGATGACTGTATAACCATTGCGAATGATTTTATACTTTAACAGAGGATGATTTATATTTGTGAATTCATCTACAGTTTGTGCTATGTGGATTACATTTCAATAAAAACGGAATTATGGCTATAGAAAAAAATCAGTAATGACACAGAAGTGATTATTGAATTCGTAGACTTCAATAAGTCTTCCCAAAGAAAGTGTGGAGGGTTGTGGTATAATTTTTCCTGTAAAAACCTCAAGATGACCTTAAAAGAAACCAACATCAGAAAAACAAACCCTCCCCATATCTTTTGGAGAATGTGAACTCTCAAAATGTCTTCTAAGCATTTCATAATTGATTATGAGAATCTTGGCTAACATGAGAGACAGCAGCATACAGCACCAGGCTTATAGCATCCAGCCTTCACTCTGCCCACAAGCTTTGCTTGGTGCTTTTGGGGTTATGATGTTCAGCTCAATGCACAGGTCCATTCGTGGTTGGTAAATTATAACCTAGTGTCCAACCTATTTTGATACAATAGTATATTCGTTTAATCATTGCTTAGGGGCTGTTATCAACTCCCCCCAAGACTAGTTGTTGAGAATCATCATTGTTTAGAATGATCCCCTAGATCCAGTTAAATGTGGGTTTTAAAAGACAGTTGGGAACTAATTACACAACATAGAAATCATATAGCTAGACTTCTTAAGGCTGTAATTCTGGGAAGCAAGTACTTATTATATATACATTAAAACGGTGAATTTTTGCCCACCTACCATGCCTGGACATTGGACAATGTCTAAAGACATTTTTAATTGACAAAGATCAGGTAACTGACCATTCTCTATAGTGGTAGAAGCCAGAGAAGAGATTACAAATCCTACAATGCGCAGGACAGTTACCCCTCATGAATTATTCAACCCATTATATCCATAAGGGTAAAATTGACAAAGCTGTCTTAATGTTGGCACATACCAGCTGTAAAACAGAGATGGTGAGTATTTCAGGATACTACATGAGTTAATCTAACATAATGGTTTGTTGTAATGAGACCAAATCAGGCCAAGACTTCCTCTAACTCTTTCCCACCCTTTCCAAACTTCTTCATTAAAATGTTGACTTTCATTCTGAGTACTCCAAACTGGGAAGTCTAGCGATGTGAATTGCAGTATTTGCTGTTGTGTCTGTATGCTCTTGCTCTCACGTTCTTTCTTTCCATGCACATCACAGATTGCAAAACACCAGGGTCGGAGTATGGAGGAATTCAGAGGGGCAGCCCCTCTTCTGCAGGTCAGCACAAGATCCTTCAACCTGGGTAGCCCAGTCTGCACACGGCAAACAGACAGTGACAGTCCTGGGGATTTTCCCCTCTAGTTGTTTAAATTAGAAAGTAGAGACATTGATCAACTGAATTTCTGCCTTGTCAAAATTTGGCACATCCACAAAAATGTCACCTCATAATGTGAGTTTTACATGAACATGGAATCAGCCTAATTAATCTGGACTCTCTGACCTATAAAACTTCTTCCCAACAGAACTACCATAAACCCTGTGGCAGACCCAGGCTGCTTAGCTGTTTCACTGCCTTCCTCCTAGGACCCCTGACTTTCTATTATTTCCTCCCTCTCAGTGAGAAAGAGAGCAAACATTTAGACCGTGTAGAGGCATAAGCAGTCAGATGACAGAAATGAGCTCCGTTTCCTGTTCTGTGAAGATAATTCATGCCCATAGTTTCTGCTCTTTGAAAGGAAGCAGCCTCTCTGACTTCCAATTCAGAACCCAAGGGGATGTGAAAACAGTTCTCCAATTTTCTCTCAACTGACAAGCTATGGTGTGAATGCTGACAGTTGTAAGATTGAAGTCAAACCCTTCTTGATGAGTGAGCTACATTTCTGAACTTCCATTCCTCTCCAGAACCCTGTGACCAGAGTGCTGTTGCCTTTGGGACAGAGTAACAGAAACATAGGTGGTGACATTGTCCAAAGAAGGAAAACGTGATTTCTATAAGGGCTTTAAGCTCTCCATGACATTTTTTTCTTTTTCTCGCTTGTTTGTTTTTTTTTTTTTTCATTGTCTACATGACCAGGAGCTATTTAGCGCATTGCTTTATAAATAAAAATTGAAAAAAATAGAAAAAATAATAGAAGATTCTGCTCACAGCAGGCATCGTTGGAGCCCAAATAAACTGGAAGTCAGTTGCTTACACATATAAGCACACATGCACACATATGTATGCAAAAAGTTAGTTGCTAAATACATTTTAAGATAAATCCAAATCTCCCATGCCAGTTTATCTAAATGAATAACCGACAAATACCTTTAGATAAAAAAAATCCCAAGATTACTTTTTACATTATTCAGTCATCATTCCAAAACAATTCTAGGGGTTGGGGATTTAGCTCAGTGGTAGAGTCCTTGCTTAGCAAGCACAAGGCCCTGGGTTCAGTCCTCAGCTCCAGGAAAAAAAATAACCAAAACAATTCTAGAAAATCTGCCAGCTGCCATATATTCTGAAATTCTAGCAAGCAAAAGATAAAGTGATATAATCCCTGTCCATTAAGAGGATGCCATTTTTGCTTGGAAAACAAATGTAAAATAAATAATTGCAGTTGTCCCTCTGTATCCATGGGTTCAACATTCTTGAACTCAATCATCTGTACACAAAAAATATTTGAAAAAGAAAATTGCTTACCAAGTACATACATGTTTTTCCTTGTGACTGTTCCTTTAAAAATATGCTATAAAACACTATTCACTTGTGTTTGCACTGAATTGTGTAAAATACACATCTAGAGATTATGTGAAGCACATATTATTGCATGGTTTCTATGATAGTGTTACATTTTACCTAAGAGACTTGTGCATCTCTAGATTTTAGTATCTTGAAGAGAGATCCTGGAAACATTTCCCATAGAAGCAATTGTATTGTGTGAAGTGGGGGCAGGTTAAAAATGAAATAAAACCTCTCAGCTCCCTTCCCAGCACATCACATGGAACCATTTTTGGTTTGGCTGATCTCACTGTCTGATGCTTTCCAACAGGATCCATTTGCTTCTGCCAAAATGATCTGTGGCCACTGCTGTTACTCATAACTTTACCTTGAAACTGGAATTTGTTTCCCTTTTCTCCCATCAACAGTTGGCCTTCTAAATCCATCCCAAGTGTTATTTTTGTAGAAAATATTCCATGAACACTGTTTTTGGTGTTACCTATAAAGCCTTGGTTTCACATATTATGTCTTAGTCACACATTTGTCTTAGTCAGTGTTCTATTGCTGTGAAGAGACAACATGACCAAGACAACTCTTATAAAAGGAAGCATTTAATGGAGGGCTTGCCTACAATTTTAGAGGTTTAGTCCATTATCATCATGGTGGGAACCATGGTGATAACAGGCAGAAACAGCGCTGGTGCTGGAGATGTAGCTGAGGGAGACATTCTGATCCGTTGGCCAAGAGGGAGATTCTGGACTTGTAAAGCAATTTTGAAACCTCAAAGGCCACCCTTAGTGACACACTTCCTCCAACAAAGCCACGCCTCCCAATCCTTTCAAATAGTGCCACTCTTTGGTGACCAAGTATTAAAATAAATCAGCCTATGAGGGCCATTCTTACTCAAACCACCACTACATTGTTCAGTGCTACTTCACTTGTCTCTCCAGCTAAGTCTTGAGTGCCTAACATAGACTATGAGCAGTGAATGAATTCAGAAAATAAGGAAGCAAAGTGAGATGTCCTACAGCATTGAAGTTGTATCTAAGAGGTAGTGATGGGCTGGGGATGCTATTCAGTGGTGGAATACTTGCCTAACATGTCTGGTTCTAAGTTCAATTCCTAGTGGAAGGAAGAAAGGAAGGAAGATTGGGATAGAAGGAGGAAGGAAACAGTAGAAAGAGAAAGAAAGGGAGGGAGGAACTGTTTAACGCCACCTAGGGGCAGGGTATCTATCTAAAATTCTATCTACTCTGCAGGATAAGGGTTAGGATAGCTATTTCAATATATAAAGAGACTATCCAAAGAAATGTCTAAAGCGAGGGAGGGTTTGTTTATTTGGATGTCAGAAAAGTATCCTTTCTCCTACTTCCAGATGGATGGAGAGGAAGAGCTTTTAAGCAAGGTAAATGCAAGTACAAAACAGGCCCTGATTTGATGCTACCGGTTGCACAAGCTGCCTTGCTAATATCTCACAAATACTCACAACAGCAAAGAGCAAATAGCATTCATAAGGAGCAGCATCTATCTGGTGGAACCAGGCAAGTGTGTGTGTGAAAAATAAGTTAGATACCATGCTCTGGACAGGTGGTTCTGATGAGGAACATTTCCAGCCCTTCAGCAGCATTTGGAAACGGCATTATGACACAGAGCTAATGGCCCCTAAGTACCCAACCACTTCAGGGCAATCCCTCACTGGGAAACTTTGCCTTGCTGAGATGTTATGATGGATCGACAGAGCTCTTCAGTATTCAAAGGCAGGCTAAGGATTTGGAGCACTATTCTGCCGCGAATGGGAAATGTGGTCCTTGCTTCTCACTCCTCTCCACAGTGCTGTGATGCCTGGGAAATCCCATCGGGGCAGGCACAGAAACAGAATTCTCACTTCTGCAGAAGTGGAGAACAGAGAACCCTAGCCAACAACTTCTCTGGAAACTCGTAGCCTGATATTCCCTCTGCTCCAGAGCTGCTGTGTGAACACAGGGAAGGAAGCCCCACAGAAGTCAGTCTCCACCCTCCTTAAGCTTTTCCGGAAGATGGAACTTGACCTTTGAAAGGGAAAAAAAAAAGTAAAAACCAGCTTGATTCCTACTTGAGATTAAAGACGTTTCATTGTTTTTGGAAAAGACTTCAGAAAAGCCAGGGTTCAAAAAGAATGTATCATAAAACAGGTGTTAGAAGCAGAACCCAGTTTCAGGGGCGTCACATGGGGATGCAGTGATTTTTGCCTTTGCTGTCAGTCCCACACGCCCTGCCAGGAAATGCAGTCCTGAACCTTCAAGTGAAAAGTCCAACAATATTGCAGGCTTCTGCCTGACAGAAGAGCAGGGCTCTAAGGATGCTTCTGCGGGAACTGTAGGCTGAGCTTTGGCTGTCCACACAGCACTGAGTGTCTCCGGTCTCAACACTTAACGGTGGAAACTTGAAAAGCCATAGCTTTGCCCCTCTAACTTATGACTCAGAAAACGGGTGTGAACACGAGAAGCAAGAGGATAATTTAGTAATGTGATCATTTTGGTAGACAAATTTATACCTCTGACTGGCCCTAATGGCCCATTTTTGGTGATGCTGAGAGGTAATATAAACCTCACACATCTGTACATTGCAGATACCTAATGTCCCATCTGGGGACTGGAAAATGGCAGGCACTTCATTCTGAACCTTAAACCACAGAGTCAAGTTTGCATTTGCATTTGCCTAAATGACAGAATTCTGTTTTCAACTCTGTTCCTTTCTTCTCTGTATCACCTGCTGGTGCATATTTATTTACCTAGGTTTGGAAAAGAACTTTGAAAACTTGTAAATGTCCTTTTATCCCCACCTGGATCCTGGTAACAGCAGCTGGCTCAGCCAGCTGCAAAATATCATGCACTAATGACTTGTGTTGGAGGAAGTAGGAGAGGATTATCTAATATGTCACATTTCCTTTTTAGGACTCTTTCAGTTACAGGCTTCTAATCTATTTGAAAACACCAATAACATTATATTTCTGTGATTCTGGGTGTAACACATTGAGGACTCAATTCTTTGTTCAAAAGTTCAGAGCCAGAGAAGGACGTAAAGAAAAGAAAGTGGACACTAGTTTGAATCCAATTGCTTAGTTACATTAAGATAAGCAAGAAAAATGTAGTTACATTTGA
Source organism: Ondatra zibethicus (assembly GCA_004026605.1). Classification (NCBI taxonomy): domain Eukaryota; kingdom Metazoa; phylum Chordata; class Mammalia; order Rodentia; family Cricetidae; genus Ondatra; species Ondatra zibethicus. Next base: position 137,638 of record PVIU01001889.1, on the reverse strand, counting down.
ATTTCAGATGTGAAGCATTTTAGCATCGAGTATTCCCATGCAATGTTTGTCTAACTGCTATATGGCACCTACTTAGACTCAAAAAAATTATTCATTGTACATCTGCAATTCAAATTGAACTGATAGCTTGTATCTTTGTTTACTAAATCTGGTGACCCTTCTCAGGATAGAAAATGGATGAGCAGAGATAGCCATTCAATTCTCAAATTCCACTGCATTACAAATGAACAGTCATGGTGTTACTAATGACAGCAAAGTCACAGTGTTTCCAAATTTAGCTTGGAGGTAAATTTGGATATTTATATTTGAACATGTGTGTGGAATTCACATCACTAAACCTTGTCATGTGGCTACAGAAAACGTTACAAGTTTTGTCCATTGACTCTTGCCGCCATCCGACTCTCTTCCAGTTAGCCCTGAAAGAAATAAAAAAGGCCTCCTCCTCAACCTAAGATGAAGCAGAAGCCTAAGCTGGAGGTGCCTGTTCACCAGCCTTTCCAGAATTTGCAACTGAATTAAATTCTTTAATTGTAAGTGGGAATTTTCCTCCACCTAAAGTCTGGTCCAAGTAGATAAATAGATTGTGAGTAGCTTGGGCATCAATCAGTACAGAGTACCACAACTAATTGTGGTACCACAACTGCCTATATGAATTTGGAAGCAAAAGAATAAAAAATATCCTACGAGTACTTTGAAATTTCAATATCTTGCAGAAATGAAGTGTTAGCTTTGCTCTCCAGCGATTCACCAAGTAGCTTTGTGCTTCTAAATGGAGCAGCAGTAAAAGTTCTATCACCTACCGGAGACCGAGTGCATTTCCTCTCTTATGTGCTAGTTGGTTTATAAGAAATCACAAAACAGCATACATGAAAAGCAGCAGGCACTGTTCTGAAATCTTTCCTGAAAACTCTGAAGATGGACACAAACATCAAGACCCAGGTTCATGAAGCAAGAGTGGTTATACCAGGACCCTGTATTGCCACAGGTTCTGCCTCTTGAGCCTAGCAGCTATAGCAGGTGCAAACCATAAGAATTGCTATATGTCTGTAGTGAAGTGATATGCATCCAAGACAATTAAACAGGATTAGATCCACAATGCTACATAGACAGTATTTGCTAGCCATGGTCCTCATGGCGTATGGGACCAAGCCACATGTATGGCTTTGAAGGAAGCTGAACTAAAACTTGGAAATGTTAAAATAAAGTTATGTGATGAACAAAACTGGATCCTGGGGATTTTGTGAAAACTATGCTAGAGGAGTCACATTTCTGGAAACAGCCAGAGACTAGAAATGAGCGTGGCAAGCAAGTGATCTAAACCAATGGAACTAATATACTCAACAAACGCAGGGATGGCATTACCATCTCAGAGCCTTGACTGGCTCCTTACTGGGCAAGGGTATGGCTGGAAAACTATTAGGCTTTAAAAATCCACCAAAGAAGAGTAGAGGTCAAATGATGTGCCAGTGATTCAAATGCATACCTCAGCTTTATGAAATTCAGGAATTTAGTAAGGTTTTGGGGAATTACTGTATCAATTATAGGTTCCTTTCTGAGCTGTCGGCATAGATATGAGGAATCCCACCTTCTGCTCTCAGTCTTTTAGTTCCGGGGGAATCCAGCCATTTGAACATTTGAGACACAACTTAAAAATGGACCTAAAAGAATGCTGTCATAAAGGGACCGGGGAGTTTAACTGGGAAGTTTGCTGTTAGCTTTGTCTGGGAAAATAAGGACAAATCCATCCTCCAGGTTAGTTCTCGGAATTTATCAGCAGGGAGGTCTTGCTGGGCCTTCAACAGCCTGGTAGCAGAGACTGCGGTGTAGAAAATTCTAAGATAAAGTGATTTTACACTTTGACTTCCAACATTTAAAAAGTAAAAATGTGGGGTCCAAAAATACGTAAGAATGTTTTGTAACTCCTAAACGATGGCCTGTGGAGCTGTAATAAATTCCACAACAAAGGTCAGCTCCTCTCACCCTCACAGAGTATAGAAAACATAGAGACAGCTTTGTGCATTATGGCCCGGACAACTTTCCTAACATGAACTGTACTGATCAATTTTCATGTGCTGTCTGCACTCGTTGAAAGCAGTGGGGAGAACAGTGCTTGCTATCCCAGACTCGAGCACGAGTATTCCAAGTGTCCTCTAAAACTCCTTCTCCTGAGCCAGGCTCTCTTCCTTCCCCCACGCCTCCATAACAGGGCAGAGGGGGAATAAAGAGCCAAGGGTATTAAAAAGCATTGCCCCCTTGAGGACAGCTAGAAGGTAACCCATTTCCAGCAGAGGTTACTGCTGTTTATCAACGCCTATGGTAGGATCCAGATGCTGGGAGCTCATCCACAAAGAGAAAACTCTGAGCCTAGATGGATGCTTTTAGCCAGGCTTCCCCAGCTGTTTCTGTTAGCTGTTATAAGCACCCAATTTGATAATGGTCTGCTATCAGCTACTTGCTCTTTTACTTGGAAGCGGCTCCTAAGGGGACACTCTGCTCCCCACTCAGGGCTTTCAGTTGCAGACTACAGCTGGCTGCCTTTATGGGGCTATTCGAGTCAACTTTTGCTTGCTGTTGTAAGTGTCTGGCTGGACGTTTGGCTTCCTATCTGCTTTTTAATCTATTTACTGCCTGTTCATTATTCATTTATTTTTGGTTGTTGTCTACTAAACTCACTCATTCAAAACTGAAAATATAACTATTGTAAATGTAGATCATTCTCTGTGCACAATACCTCTATGACTGGGGAGATGGCTTAGTCTGCAAACAATTTGCTGTACAAGCATGAGGTTCTGAGTTCAATTCCCCAAACCCACATAAAAGCCAAGCATGATAGTGCAGATTTGTAATCCCAGTGCTGAGGAGTCAGGGATAGGTAGACCCCTGGAGCTTACAGGCTGGCCAGCAAGCACCACCCTCTTAGTGACCTTTTAGGCTACTGAGATACCCTGTCCTAAAGACAACAGAGGAGGTTGACTTCTGACCTTCACACATCTGCATGCATACAGATGCCAGTACACCCCCCCACACACATTCATATGAAAATGTACACACATGTGCATGAGTACACACATACACACACACACACACACACACACACACACACACACAATGGCCTTCATCTAAGGGAAGTGCTAATAAACTAGATCTTCTGATATTTCAGCATAAGGTGGACGACAAGCAAAACCTCGGACCAATGGTACATCAAGGCGTGGGGAAGTAGACAGTGGAAAGTTACAGGGGCCAGTGGGAGGCCAGATGTAAGAGGAAGATGTGACTGCAGAATGAAATGACTAACTCCCCACCAAATGGATCCCAAGACTCTTCGAGACCTGGGCCACGGTCTTCAAAGCTCAGCTCATAGATAATAGTACCTCACTACCTGTGAGCCTAAGCAAAGAAAACTGTGAGTCTTGGCAGGCAATGAAAGTAAGTGGCAGTGGCCAAAAGAGAATTGAGTGGGTAGTAGAACATGATTGTGATTTAAGAAAAAATAGCTACAGTTCAGCCGACGGTGCCATGTGTGGGTCATACAACTCCCCGACACATGCCAATAAGGACTTTACAAGTTTTTGGCATCATTATCCTTCTCCCAGGGTGAGTCTGGATTGAGATATAGAAACTCATCCAGCCATCCCTACTTACTACATTAATAAATATTCATGAAGTGCTTTATCGTAAGCCTTCCAAGCTCTCGCACTGTAGGGTAATACCATTAAACTATCCCTCAAGCCTTCTTCCCTAAAATGTATTATAATGTACATTGTTTATACCCTGTGTGCTTTGTAGCTGAATTTCTTACCTGCAATGTTTATAGCCTGATTCTAAAAGGAAGTGCTGCCTCCTACTTGAGATCAAGATTGGATATTGAGTGATAAAGGACACTTGGGCTTCATGCAGAAAATATATCAATAAACCACTACCTCAAAGGATCTACAACACCTCATCAGTGCCTCTCTGCTTCTGATCTGTACTGAAGCGCTGCCTAATTGACTTTCCTCCTGGTAACCACAGAACGGAATTTTTAATCAAGTACAAGTCTATTCAGCTGCTTCACAGAACAAGGAGTGGCATTAGACTTGTATTTATAAAGGGTAAAATACATGCAAGAACTTGATATCATTAAAAATTTCACTCCCATCACTAAGAATCTCACCAGCAAGGAATGAGCAAACTGTGGCATAGCCTAAACCTACCTTTTCCCTGCTTGTTCATTTGTTCGTCTCTCTCATCTGAATTGTTCTTGCTGGCACTCAGTACTTTCCCTAGCATCTAGTGTTGCGTGTGTGCTCACCTGGTTTTCTTCAGTTACCATGTTGTGGAGATGAGGGAGTCTTCCTTTCTCTGTTCTTTCTTTTCAGAATTGATTCTGGGCAATATACGGTCTCTGTGCCAAGTTCATTGAATGGGGTGTGTATTCATGCTCGCCAACTGTGCCTGGTGCCTGTTTCTTTGCAGTTCATAAATAGCATTTGATGCCCACTGTACCCTGCGTCTTGCCTGGCTCTGTTTTAGCTACAGCACATTTGCTCACTGCTGTGAGGAATGCAGAAGAAGTCGATCCCAAGTCTGTAAACAGGTGGCATTAAGTCAGGACCCTTTGCATTTATTTTTTTTAAAATTTCATTTCTATGCTTCATTAGTCCAAGGTTTTCAAGTGGTTCTGCAGAAAAAAATTAGTTGACAGTGTCATCTAATGTAATTCTGACGGAGTGAAGATTCTTCTCTACCCCTTCAAAAAGGAGGGAAAGCAAAAGAAGTGTTCTCAGTAAGGAGAAGAGTAAAATGGAAAATTACTGGCCTTTCCTCTCATCCATTCCTTTCAATTATTTCGCTTAGCTCTCGACATTTCACAGTGGAGCAAGTTCTGGTCTCACCGTAGCCTCTCCACCTGACCCATCCCGACCTCTGGCTGTCCACTTGGAAGAGTTCAGGTAAATGCACTCACCCTTCCATCACTTAAGAGTAAGGGCTCGTCTCAGAATACTCCCTCTTAGTGGAAAATACTGAAAAGACTTGTTAATCAGAAGCAATGGATCTCTAATGAAAGGATTTTAGGCGTTGCGAGTAAGTCTGAAGGAAACCTGTTTTGCAGCAGAAGAAAGTTCCCTTGAGCCTTTCTAATTCTTGATGTTTCTTAATGATTAATATTTCTTGATGATTTAATGTTTCTTTGATGTATTATTTCTCCTTTAAAATGAGTGTTAGATATATTATAAAAGATACAATGTAACAAAAATAGATGATGAAAACCTGTAGGTTTCAGAAAGGTTAAGTGAGTTGTAAAAGATGTCAGCCCAGTAGCAAATTCCATAACTCTTATGACTTAGATCCTCTAAACTGACCACTGGGCATCCTAAGGCAAAAGCAAAGGGAAAACACACTTGGCTACAGACTGTCTGAGTTCATTAGGATAAAACACTTGTTCAAAAGGAACCACATTCAAAAGTTTCTGATTCAGCTTTGCATGGGGGTTTATCTGTATAAAACACAGAAGAATTAAATGCTTAAATTTACACAGAGTTGTACATTTCCCCAACATTTTTTATAACCATCCCAAATGGGAAACATCTCAAATGTCCATCAAACTGATAAGCAAACTGTGGCCTGTGCAGTGGGTAGAACATTGTCCAGCAATAAAGTAAAAGAAAAGACAAGCGAGTGCTTAAAATTGGCAACCTTGAAGCAGTTGTGATGATAAAAATACAAACATGAAAGCAAGTACAAAGTACAGTTCATGAGTCTAGTCAAATGAAATGCTAGAAAACAAAAACTAATCAATAGTGACAAAAACCATATTAGCAGGTGACTGTAGACATGGAATAATGGACCGTGCAGGGTCAGGAGGAAGCTTTAACAATGATAGACATGTTCTATATTCTAATCAGGCTAATGGTTTTCTGAGTATAAACATCTGTCAAAACTTATTAAATTATATACTTTGAATGTTTTACTTAAAAAAGTAACTTCTAGAAACATTTTTATAAGAATGGAAAGCTGAAAGCAAGTCAAACGTCCATCAGCAAGTGAATATATGCACAAGAGGTGACATATTCTTAACCAGGAAGGTCACACCCCTCAACAGTCAACAGTAACAAAGCAGCTGTCTGTGTGGCACTAGTGAGTCTTAAAATGAGTATGTCAAGGAAATTCTACATGACAACACCAGCCACGGTGACAGAAAAGGTATCAAAGGTATCCTGGAATGAGGGTTCAGTTGAGGGAACAGAAAGACTTGAAGATTATTGACTGATGGGTTCATGGGTGTAGACTGTGCACAGACCTATTAAGCTATACACTTAGATATTGTGTATTTTATGTTAACAATACTCAATAAAATTGTTTAAAATATGTTTTTCTATGCATACTCTAATTCTATGCATACTTCATTATGTGGCAGTGCTTGTCATTTTGGTTGTGAGCCTAGCCCTTCAACAACTATGCCATCTCTCTTGTGTGTATCTGTGTATAATAGGTGTGTATGATGTGTTTGTGTGCACATGTATGTGTGTGCAGGTGCACTGTACCACAAGCACATGTGGACATCAGAGAATAATCCCAGGTGTTGTCCCTGACTTTCTACCTTGTTTGGTACTGTGGTGTATGCCCAATTAGATGGCCCTCGAGTTCCTAGGGATCCCCCATCTCTGTCTCCCATCTGGCTAGGAGCACTGTAATTATGGATGCATGCTACTGTACCTGATTTTTGACACAGGTTCTGAAGATTTAAATTCTGATCCTCATACCTCCATGGTAAGCACTGTGAAGTCCTATGTGACAGTTTGATGTTGTAACTCTCTCTACCATTGTCTACATGCTCTGGTAAGGAAGGAGTTATGACACTTTAAATGTGCACCTGCTCGAGCATGGCCTGGCTTTTGAATAGCACTCGAACATTATTGCCATTTCTGCTAGCAATGGTTAGCATTTCTGGTGTCTACTTGCCAGTGTATATCATTTCCCCCTGAGCACTTTGGGGCTGTTATAACAAAATACTATATTCTGCATAACTTATAAACACCAACATTTATTTCTAACCAATCTGGAGGCTTGGAATTCAAAGATCAAGGTATTGTCATGCTGGATGTCCAGGGCAAGATGGCACTTTCTCAGTGATGGAAAAGACAGAACAGTCCTTGGGGCATCTTTCGTAAGAGCACTGATACCTCTTGTGAAGCCCCCATCCTCATAATTACCTTCCTAATATCAGTCACATAGGTGGTCAAATTTCAACATACCTACTTGCTGCATATTACTTACTACGTAAGTGATGGACACAACCACTTATATAGATAGCAAGACTGGAAGATACCACATTGTAGTTCATCACAAAGAGACCATGACCTACTATGCCATAGTTGCTGGTGTTAACTGTATGGTTGGATCCAATTGGTAGAATTCTGTTTGTGTGAGTATAAATACATATTAACTTGGAAACCTAAAATGGCATATTTGACATTGAAATTTTAATTGTAGCAGAACTTTTTAGGAGAAATAAATAAACTTAAAATTGAGGACAAGGTTACAAATAAGTCAAGGGGATTAAGACCTCATATTTAGAGTCAGCGGCTGGTTTGAGAGTTGGCTTAGCAGCTAAGAGCACTTACTATTCTTACAAAGGACTGGGGTTAGGTTCCCAGCACCCACATGGCTCCTCACAACCATCTGCAACTCCAGTTCCAGAGGATGCAGCACCCTCTTCTGGCCTCTGAAGATATTGCATGCACATAGTGAGCATGCAGGCAGGCAGGCAAATGCTCATATACATAAAATAAAATTAAATAGAATAAAAATTTTCAAAGATGATGATGACTCTTATCTATAAAACCTACAATGATGTCTTCACTAGGCTAAGTATTGCTATGATGAAATACTATGACCAAAAGCATATTGGAGAGAAAAGGGTTTTATGTTTGGTTGGTTGGATTTTTTTGTGTTGTTTTGTTTTGTTTGGCTTACACTTGCACATCATAGACCATTACCAAAGAAAGTCATGACAAGAACTCAAGCAGGCAGGAACCTGGAGCTGATGCAGAGGCCATAGGGAGGGCTGCTTCCTGGCTGTTCTCTTAATGAAATCAAGACCACCACCCCAGGGGTGACACCACCCAAGCTGGGCCCTCCCACATCAATTGTTAATTAAGAAAATTCTTCTCAAGCAGGCCCTGCACCTCAACAGAGCAGCACAATAGAGCCAACACCGTTAGTGCAGGTGTGGGTGAGTGAGGCCTGAAGATGTGAGCATGGGACAGTTGCTCCGTTTCTCATCAGTCCTGTGGCAGCATGGGCAGGGGAAAGAACCCTTCCTCCTGTCCACCAATGCCTGGGGCAGATGGGGGACCCGGTCCTGTGGTCACGAGAGTGGAAGAGCTATCCCAGATCCCCACCAGCTGCAACATTCGGGAGAGCAGCCCTGCACCCCACCAGGGCAGCACAGCAGATCCAACCCTGTTAGCAGAGATGTGGGTGAGCCAGCCCCAAAATCATGAGCATGGGACAGGTGTCCCCATTTCCCATCCGGCAGGCCAACCCTGCAGCTTCCCAGGCCCAGACCCAGGGCCTGCCCCAGCATCCTCCTCGTCTATGATCTACCGAAGCACATAAAGAGACCTAACCCACAGACGGAAAACTGCAGGATCTCCACAACACAGGTAGCCAGTGTGACATCCAGGATGGGTCCTAGTGGGTGCCCAGCAGCGAACCTATAGGTGTAGTAGAGACCACTACTCAAGCTCCTAGCAATGAACACTTGAAAGTAGAGATGCCTGGACCAAGGAGTATATGGTGTGACTTGTTGGGTCGTACTGCAGCATCCATGATGAGATTTTTAATTCCTTCCCGTTCAAAAAAAAATATTGCTTTATTTTCTTCATGTTTTTCTCTTGAATTTCGTTTTGTTTGGGAGGGTGTAGGAGTAGAGGGCAGATATGAAGGGACAGGGAATGAATGGAATCAAGATACGTAATATGAAAAACACATGGAATAAATAAATTTTATTAATTAAAAAAAGAAAGAAAGAAAATGCTCCTCGGGCTTGCCTACAGGCAGATCTCATGGAGGCATTTTCTCAACTGGGGCTCCCTCCTCTCAATGACTATAGTTTGTGTCAAGTTAAAGTTATTCAGCACAAGTGCTCTATTTCTTCAGGCATTCTTTGTCAAATGAGTTCCAAGAGAAAATGAAGAGGCCATTGTTTGCAAGGAAAACACTGGTGGATTATATAAGCTGAGACATTAATATAAACTGAAAACTATTAAGTTGAGGCATTATCACAAGATTGGCTCTAACATTTAACATGAAAAGAAGATATTATGGTACAGAGCATTTCTCAAAAGTACTTATCATATACAAACATTTCTTGGTTTAAAATGTTAAAGTCTACTTGGCTGATATTGAGACACATTTAAAGATAAAAGCCATGTGCACTAGTGAAAACAGTGCAGTTTTTCAAGTCACAAGGCCTCAGTGAAAATGCTAGCCAAACATCGATTCATTGCATGCATCTTTATTCTGTGGCGTCTTCCTCTGTTAAATGAAAGAACAACAACGAGAAGAATGTATCCTCCTGGTGGCATGTGGGAAATGAAGCACTATGCAAATCAGAGTTAATTAGATTAGGAAAAATTTCATATCTGCCTAGTCCTTCTAATATGTGCATCAAATAATTCAGTTTGGGGTCAGTAAACATTCCACACTAATTTTTATCATATATTTAAATTTGTAAGTCCTTATACAAGTTTAAAAGTTAAAAATGTTGGCAGTGGTTTATTTGCTCATTGGTTTAGTGTGTGCATACACGTGGACGTCAGATGACAGCTTAGAGAGGACACTTCTCTCCTTACACCATAAAAGTTCTAGGGGTTGAACCCAAGTTGCCAAACTAAGGAGGGAGTACCTTCACCTGCTGAGCCATCCTGCTGATCCCTGTTATGCACATTTAAAAGCTACTTACCATAGCTAAAACAAGGAAGAAGGAAAATGTGCTCATTTGGGGACAACATGAAGTCAGACAGAAGCTTAAGGCAGATTGCTGTGGGATAGTCCTTCTGTAGGCTGTGAATATATGTTGCTTTCATAAGTTGATGATAAAAGTTGCTTTGGCCTATAGCAAGGCAGAATATAGCCAGGTGGGAAAGCCAACCTGAATACAGGGAGTAGGAAGGGGGAGCTGAGAGAGATGCAAGCCATGTGACCAAGGAACAAGATGCCAGCAGACCGGTAAAAGCCATGGCCATGTGGCAATACACAGATTGATAGAAAGTGTGTTAATTTAAATTTAAGAGGTAGTTCGTAATAAGCCTGAACTATAGGCCAAACAGTTTGTAATTAATATTAAGCCTCTGGGTGATTATTTGGAAGTGGCTGTGGGACAGAGCAGGACAGAAAAACCTCCATTTACAGCAGATTCAGACCCTGGAAAAGTAATGAATTAAATAAAGTTATATTCTGCTTTCTATCTCCCATGAAACCTGTATGTGCCCAGAATCTTTTCCTTTCTCATTTGGGTCATAATTCAGACCCAAATTATCAGTGACAAATAAAGCTATATTTTATTTTTTAAAATGTTTTAAGGAAAAATGTCCAGAAGTGATTTAAATATTATATTTAACAGTTTAAGAAAATTTCCAAATATAAGTTATTTTTAATACTTAGCCCCATTATGTGAAATCAATACTTATATGCAAACATGTTTGAATAAACACATCCTCTCTAAACATTGAAAGTTCATGAAGAGAAATGGAGGAAATCTCATTTACTAGTGAAGGCCTCGATTGTCAGAAAACACTCCTGATTAGAAATCCTGTTTATTCTGAAGCCACAGAATAAGCCAACTGGACTCAAACCACTCAGCTCTCAGCCATGTTGAATAACAACAGAAAACAAGAAAAAGCATATGTCATTGTTCTCAGAAGAGGACAGCAGAGAGGTTACCGAACATCAACCTTGTCCTGCCTGCTGTGTTTTATACATATAAAAGACCCCAACCAATTTTTCATAACGAACTGGATGAGTTGGGTTTTGGCCGTTGCACTCCAGCAGATTCTTCCTCCCCGCTCCCCTCTCCACAGGGCAGGAAGGCTAGCAATTGTCAGAACTGGGCACATTCTTCTAAACAGATGATTATCAGAACCGGTCATAATGAATGATTACCAGACTGTAAATTGAGTCACGATGGAACAGGCAGGATGTCACTATTCAACGTTTTTCTAGGAATAGGCTGAACTATGCTAATTTTGTTCCGGGTTGAACTCTGGTTTGAATATCTAGACCAATCCCAATTGTACCCGTACCCCATATTATAATTTATGTAAAACTTGTGATTTTGTCTATAAAAACTTGCTTGCATGGATACTCGGGGTGCTTAGCTATCCCGAAGCTGGGCACCCGCTTGCGCAACCGTGGAATTAAACCTCATGCTTTTGCATCTGACAGCCTGGTTATTGAGTCTGGGGGCTCCTCGGTGACAAGACCACTCTGAGGGTCTTTCACATACATGTAGCTAACTCAAGTTTAAACGACTTGGATTCAACTCAACAAACTGCAATACTTAGGCCCTGCTTATTGGACTGGTTATCAGTAAACTACTATCCCCAAATGTATGAAAACTGCCTGTCACTGCAAAGGGTAGATTTGCTTTTTAAATACAAGTGATAAGTAATCAAGTAGTAATCATCAACTGGTTAATTGATAGACTGATTTTGTCCCATGAGCAGATGACTTATTTAAACTAGGATAATCTTAGCCAGGCAGTGGTGGCACATGCCTTTAATCCCAGCACTCGAGAGGCAGAGACAGGCGGATCTCTGTGAGTTCAAGACCAGCCTGGTCTACAAGAGCTAGTTCCAGGACAGGCTCCAAAGCCACAGAGAAACCCTGTCTTGGAAAAACCAAAACAAATAAGTAAATAAGTAAACTAGGATAATGTTAAGAATAAAGAGAAACCAAAACATAAGTATTATAAAGTAATTTTTGGTTGAATATTATTTATGCTAAATAGACTTACAAAATAGCTTTAGTTTTAAGAAAATAAAATTATTCCTAAATGTTAATGTCGTAGGTGGGTGGTGCTTGCCTTTAATCCCAGTACTTGCAGGGCAAAGGAAGACAGATCTCCGTGAGTAGTTCAAGGCTAGCCTGGCCTAATAGTGAGATGATGGTCAGTAAGGCAATCATGGTGAGGCCTATCTCAAGACAAGCAACGCAATAACATAATAGAATGGTCAGTGAGGTGACTCAGTGTGTCAAGACATCTGCTGCCAAGTCTAATAACTGAGTTTAATTCCCAGGATCTACTTGGTAAAAAAAAAAAAAAAAAAAAACAAAACAAAACAAGCATACACTGTAGCACCTACACACACACACACACTCACACAAAGAAATAAATACTACTAATTTTTATGTTAATGCTTTCTACATGATTATATGAATGTTTCAAAATAAACTTTGTATACATTTATCAGTTTAATTTTAAAATTTACTCTTTTAGATTGGTTTACCTGTGTGTATAAATGTCATGTTTGTGCGGGTTCCCAGAGGCCAGAGGATGATGACAGATCCTCAGGAGCTACAGTTACAAAAGATTGTGAGCTTCTTCTTGTGAGTGCTGGGAACCAAACCTGGGTCCTCCAGAAGAACAGGAAGTGCTCCTAACATCTGAGCCATCACCCCAGGCACACCGGTCTCATTGCCACACTTGTCTACCTTGCCTGATATTGTTTGTCACATCAGTTTCTTATCATTATTGCTTGTAAATTTGCATGTTTCCTTCCTTTTATTTGCAACTAATATGTATGTATTTAAAATAAACTCCATGCATATAGTATGCTCTTAGATCCCGTTTTTGACATTGTCTAATTATTTCAATCAATAATTATAATTTTAATGTGTTTATATTTATCTTAAATATTGACATGACTGAGCTTAATTTTTGTGCTTGACTACTACTTGTAGTAAGAGGCAAGCCAGGTTGCATCCCGTCGCCCCGGCCACATTCCCGGTGCCTGGCTAGCTTGATTCCTGAAATAATTACACAGAAACTATATTCATTTAAATGCTGTCTGGCACATTATAACTAGCCTCTTCTTGGCCAACTCTCACATCTTAAACTAACCCATTTCTATTAATCTGTGTTTACCACGAGATTGTGGCATACCGGGAAAGATTCAGCATGTCTGACTCTGGTGATTTCATGGTGGCAGCTCTCTGTCCATCTCTCCTAGAATTCTGTTCTGTCTACTCCGTCCACCTAAGGGCTGCCCTATCAAAAGGCCAAGGCAGGTTTCTTTATTCACCAATGAAAGCAACACAAATATAGAAGACCCTCCTATACCAACTACTAATGTATTTTTCTTCTATTCTTCATTCTCCTTGTCTTAGGTTGCCTTCAATAATCCACTTGAAGTTATCCATTGGGATTTTAGCATATACTTTCAGATATCATTAGTATTTTCACTTGGTATTATAATATAAATACTTGGAAGTTTAGAACAGTCTACACACACACACACATTTCACTAATTTCAAAGATAGCTCACTATTCTCCTTATCAGTCTTCTTATGGTAATAAGTCACCAGAAGCAATATGAAATTATGATTACTTCAAGTACTGAGCAGAAATCTTCCTAAATAACATAAGTTTTACTTTCAATCACAAATTCTATAGACATTTACTCTATGTGTGGAAAAAAGAAAGATTCATTTGTCTTTGTGTAATGTTTGCCATTCCCAAAGACAATTCTATGCAGAACACCTCTTCTATTTCTCACAAGACCCAGTGGTCTTCTCCACTTTGTTTTGGGCTTACTCAGAACTGAGGAGTTAATGAATCAATTTGTGTGGACTTCATTAAATGTGCACTGATTGGAGGCAGCAGTTAAGCTCTGAGAGACTCAAGCAATTACATCTACTTTCAGTATAATGAAACTAGCCTTGGTATTAGCTACTTCCTGAACTAAGTTGACAATAACCACCTCCTGGACACTAAATTTAGAATGGCTATGTACTTCTGATCTCTAAAAAGGGCTCCTAAAAAGGGCCATTCTCTACCCTCAGGATAGGGATGTGAGAATTATGAGTATAAGGAAGGGAGCTGCATCAGTCCTTAAACATAGCTTTCTATGACTGAAACCACCACTGAAGAGCACAAAAGAAGGAGAAAAATGTTGCCTTGAGCTTTTCCCTCTGGTTCGAGACATCATTTGTTCGCTCTCACCCCGTCCCAACCAGCTAGATACTCTCTCTCAAAGACTCCACGGTGTGATCAAAACACACATCCGTTCATCTTCCCTCTACACTATCAAATGCATGGTGAAAAATAGGCTATAAGTTTCACCTTCAAGATCAGGAATCAAATGGCTCCCTTTCTGGATTCTAGCCACAGCGTCCCAATGCTGGTTCTAAAATGAATATACCAAAGGCCATGTTGTTCTCACCAAGTTCTGTGGGCATTAACAGGGTGAGTTAGTCCGTGGATCCTGATAAGGAATTTTTTTATAAAACACAGAATTTAAAGTAGCAGAAAATATGCCTGTATTAAATATGAGTATTGTTTCCTAAAACATTTATTTAAGCTGTGTGTGTGTGATTATAATATAAAATATGTTTAATATGATTAACAAAATTTGTATATTCACTATATTGAATAACTCAGGATATTTATTGGGGGAATGTAAGACTATTTGATGGTCTGGGTATAAAAAAGAAACTTATACTCTAGGGAGTAATAAAATTAAAGCAGAATATGTAAGTTGCAAAGAATACTACTTGGTTCAAGGAAAGAACAATTCTTTCCCAATAACAAAATGAGGAAATGGGTTTTTTACTACAGAAGTAGCTAGTCAGGAGACCCTGTGCAAACTCTGGGAACAGGCATTCTTTCAATGGAAACAGCTGGGGATGATACCCTTTTTGGATGTCATCTTAGCAATTATTTTTCTACAGTAACCCTCGGATCCCCAAATTGCTGATTTCTGCTATTGAGCTTTCAATTTTTAATCTATTATACATGTGTTTAAAAATCAATTTTTACAACAGGGACCTTTTACTGCACTTCCTTATAATGCCTCCTATTTTAGAATAGTACTTTAAGGGTTTGGGACTTGAAAAGACTTTGCAATCTTGAAAGAACAAAAAGTAATGGCTTTAGATGACGCATAGTCCAATCTATTTTATTTCCCTTTCTTTATTGTTCAAAAAACCCCATGTTTTACAAAATGAAAAAACCAAATAAAATAATGCCAATCATAGCAAGAAATAGTTATAAAAACATCTTTGCTTTTCCATGGATGATTTCAGCATATTTTAAAATGTGAAAGATTTCAGATATGACCTGGATCTAGTACCTGATTAATAAAAGTTGAACATCTAAATTTAAAAAAGGAAAAATTTTGGCTAGGATAAAATTTCATCCTGAGTCTGACAAGCCCATTTTGTAAAGAAACATACAAGTAGAGTACAACTTGAATGTTATCACAAGTTTCTATGTGAACAAGGCTCTGAAAGAATGGTTGGCTATAAAGAAATAGGGTAGAAACACTGGTCATCTGGTCTACCTCCTTTTCAGCTCTCTCATCACTTTTATTCTACTTTAGTTCATAGTCTCTAATAGTCAAGAAAATTCAAGTCAATCATGATCTACAGAGAACCTTATATGGTACTAACCTTTCTGCAAAGCATATGGAAACAAATTTTACTCTTCCATGACAAGCCATGGAAGATGTTCATATGAGCACAAGCTTTTAAAGGACACCATTCATTTTACACTAAAACAATTTAAAAATTAAAGTGCAAAAATAAACTATGTCAATTGATTCTATAACCAGACAAAGCAGGTAGTCTTCTGTAGTTTTAGTTCTTCATGTTAGAAAGAAGTATAAAATAATTTATTAGGCATGGAAGCCTACACATGTTCCTGGTGGAGATGCCAAACAGCTCACTCACTCCAGTTTGGCATACACAATCAAGTTTTGTTTGTAGTTTAGAAAGAAATTTGATGACATAATAAGCCATATCTATGAAATCTAGAATATTCTCAGTTTTGTTTAATTTGTTCAGTCATATAGAAGAAGGTTGGGTTTCTGTCACATCAAAAACAGAATGTCGGTACAAGATCCATGGTTCAAGATAGCTGTAATATGGGAATCCTCATAACAAACTATAAGCTATTTTCTCCCCATGTGTGTGTCATCAGCCCTTTGTCTCTGCCAACAGGCTCAGAGATTTTCAAGCCTCACAGACCTCCCTTCCTGTTACAATATTTCATTATTTCTGTGATTTTAGTCTATTTTGTTTTGACAACTTCATGTGTGTGTGTGTGCGTGTTGGTCATATTCACTTCCTATCCCCAGTTAGCTTCTATTATCCCTCTCCTGCTGATCCCTTTCCTCTTCCCAACTAGTTTGCCTTTACTTCCGTGTCTTTTTGTTTAACCTATTAAATTATATGGGCATGAGGAGACAGCCACTGGACTCATGAAAAAACAGCAGCTTTGATTACCTGAACAAGACTGGGGCTTCCAAAGTCCTGCAATGGAAGGAGAGAGACTCACTAGACCCATCCCTCGGGGAGAAGGAATAGACAGTCAATGGTTGCTGGTGGAAAGGCTGCCATTTTCTTCTGTGAAGCAGCCACTGTTAAGTCATTTCTCAGTCATCTGGTATTTCCATAATTTTTATATTTTCTTATCTATGCACTTGGCTTTTTTTCCTTGCAAGAAAAACACTGTTAGTTTAGTGGAACTTTATGTCCTTGTGTTTCACGTGTCTCTAGCTCATTTAAGCCTCCACTAATTGAAAGACACCTCTGGTAACTCCTTGTCATCAAGATTCCTTTCACAGCATTTGCTACTTTACATTCTTTTTTGATGGCTCTTAAACTTTCTGGTATCTTTTCAGAAAAAGTCCTTTTCATTTCTTTAAATTCCACAGTCAGCTCCTCGGGTCATGAGTACATTTGACTCTGGCTGCTCCCTGACTAATGAATCTTGCCAGACCCTTGCCTCTCTAATCTCTTAGGCCTCAGTAGGATTTTCTGTGGCTCAGGCTGAAGTAATGCAGGCCCACCCACTCGTCTTTGCTTTTGTTCAGAGGAAGCGAGTCTGCTGTGTTTAATTATGCTGTCTCTTAGGGTACTCCCAAGTTCCTACTTCACTCATGAATTTTAACTCTTCTTTCTAAAGCACTAAGCTGATTCCACATGTAAAACTCATTTCCAAGAGAACTTCTACTAAGTGTAACAACTTTCTTCTCCTGCCTTCCACCAAAGCATGTTTATGGGGCAGCTCATGGGCTCTTGGGTTTTATTATATTCTGTTTTTCTTAGGCATAATCAAGATTTTCTGATTTTTCTGTCTCGACTACCTGTTAGTCTTAATCTGAATAATTGCCACCATTCAATAATTGGCATAATTAATCCCATGTGTTTAATTCCTGACCATAATATACCATGTCAAGAGGAGAGGAACAGAAAAGGTGGTTAGACCCTTGTCCAGGCATCCCTCTGCTCTGCCACCGGGATAGACAGACATATGCAGAGGTCCCTGTCTGAGGAGCTAACTCTGATTCCAGGACATTTCTGGTAGTGTGTCCTGGTAGTGTTCACAAAATTAGAGGGCAGTTCTGAGTCAGATGCTTGGAGGAACAGAAGCAAATAATTAGCTTTTCAGATTCCCATTTCCTGTTAGAATGAAAAGGTACCATGGACACAAAGTTCTTTCACAATTTACTACTCTTACTTCCTTCAGTAGGATATCAGTAAATTTTTTACTTTATCGCATATATTTATGAGAGGATTTTGATGTTTGAGGCACATTTGAGGTAAGAATAACTTCCATGAGTTTTCCAGTAGGAACCTTTAAATTTGTGATACTTACTATGAAGTAAGCCACTTAAAACACAGGAATATAATTCAAATCAACCAGTGGGACAGAATCCTTGTTATTCAGAGTAAGTTTTTGGTTTCAAATGTAAAAATCAATAATTATTGTGGTCAGTGCCAGGGAAAATGGAAAAAAAGAGATGCTGCCTTCTATGAGGTTCAAGGTAATACAGAAAACCAGACATGCATGCACACACACACACACACACACACACACACACACACACACGATCAATGTGTAGGATGAAATATAACTAAGAACCTTCAAAGGGAAGGCTGGAAAATATCAGAACTGTAGTTTTAGTCACTGAACACTACCAGTGCTCAATAATTAAAATAACTAACTATCAGAAATTGCATGACTGGCACCATAAGACAAAACTTTTCTAAATATAAAAGTGGGTCATCTTTTCTACCAATCAGTAAGCTGCCTCAAGAAAGAGCTGGAGCAAGACCAATGGAGTGAGGAGGATCTTTCCCCTCCCAAACCCCAACAATGGGAGTAACTCATACACAATGGAGACCTTGTGATACTCTATTGCTTGCCAGGAAGCAATCTTATCTGAAAGATTCCTTCTATGCCTTCTCGATCATTCACCTCTACAAATACACTTCTTCCCTTTAGATTCTTGTCACCTTTTCTATTAATCGATGTTCAGACCTCAGCATATCTGCTTGGACCAGAAGACCAACTGAAAGGTGAAGAAAACACAACTCCTTCTTCCCAGATAAGCACCTTTGTTAACTTGTCTTTGATTCTAAGAAACTCTATGGCTTGAAAAAGAAACCCTCTTAAGATCTTCATATGAAAGAGAATGGAAAAACACCAGTACCATTCACCAACCTGGAGCAATATATCCAGCTATTATAGAACAAAGATGGAGAAAATCTGCACTGAGTTGAAATTTCATTATCCCACCGGATATTAAAATCCTGATATCATGGTTGTCAACACTGTGATAACAAATACAGGCCTAAAAGCGATTGCTTCTTGGAACCCATCTTTAAAGATCATTTATAATTCAGTAATATCCCTACTACCCTGGCTGTTAATATTGATTAGCAGCCAACTTCATTAATCAACTGCATACAACAAAAAGCTCAGAAAGAAGCACAAACACAAGAAGAAGCCCAGAGCAACCTCAGCAGAACAGTTTATGCCAAGGGGAAAAATGCTTTATGTTTTGTAAACTTCTGTTTTCAATAATAATAAGAATGACAATAATAGGAAAGGTATCATTTCAATAGAATGGAGACTTTTTTCTTGTAACTGCAGTGAGAAAGCCCTGTGACGACATTCAAGCTGTAAGACAGAACTTTCTCAATGATTCCGGCATGTATTTTTCATGCTGTGTAAGGCAAAAGCCATTATTACTGAAGCGTGAGCAATGATAAGTAATGCCCCACACTTCTTTAGGCTTGAGATGGGTGAAATATGGGCTAGTTGCTTAAGTGTTGCTGTGTATGCATTTCTCCAAAGTAACATACAAGTAAATGAAGAAAAAGTCTAAAAATACTTTGTTCTGTTTCTGAAAAGGGACTAAGCGTGTCCTCTAGGATATCTTCCACAATGACGCTAATGGCTACCAGACAAATAGTTCAGCAAACCTCAGTATATAGATGTGTAGAAAATCTAAACAATTCTATTGGCCAGTATTATGAATTTATAATAGCTTTATCATGACCCCCAAATTTCAATTATAGACCAGGAATCAAACATTACATTTTTATTTCTGTAATTTTTAACTGTGTGTGTGTGTGTGTGTGTGTGTGTGTGTGTAGGCATGTAAGGATAAAGATGTCCATGGAGGGTAAAAGCATCAAACCCCACTACCACTAGAACTACAGGCAGTTGTAAGCTTCCCAACATGGGTGCAGGAACCAAACTTGAGTCTTATGCAAAAGCAGTTAGTGCACTTAACAGCTCCCTCTCTGGCCCCAAGAATGAAGTCATTAGATCAACAGCAGTTGAGTTACTAGAATTCAAGTGACTGAGTGTCACTTGTTCCTCTCACCAGGCTGTGTTCTGTGTTTGGTCTAGAGATAATTGTTGTGATTTCCAACTGTTCCCTTATGTG
Source organism: Ondatra zibethicus (assembly GCA_004026605.1). Lineage (NCBI taxonomy): Eukaryota > Metazoa > Chordata > Mammalia > Rodentia > Cricetidae > Ondatra > Ondatra zibethicus. Next base: position 117,689 of record PVIU01001889.1, on the reverse strand, counting down.
TCTATCTGAGTGGGCGAAATGCTATTTTAAACAGCAAATACTGTCCACTTTCCACCCTAGCAAATGATGAATAATGGGATAGGAGAACCTATTTGAAAGGAGCCGACAAGATGCTAGAAGAAAGCTGAAGAACATAGCATGTGGCATACAGTTCATTCAGCTGAGTAGATCAGGGGTCAGGAAGGGACTGCTCTCCCTGTCTCCTCTTACTTCTGAACTCGTAGAGATTCTTCCAGTCTCTTCTGACCTCAGGGTGCATGAAGTCTTCTGTAATTTTCTAATCCAGTAATTTGATGATTTCTGAAGACTCCACAGGAAAGCAAAGTTAATAGCATTTTTTAAAAAGTTAAGGAGTAGATTCTTTCCTGAGGATCAATGTCAAATTTATTTGCAATATTTTCTTAAAAATCAACAGTAAAGGCACTGGAGAAATGGTTCAACATTAAGAGCTCTAACTACTTCATTCCCAGCACCCACATGTAAGTAAGTCTAGTCCCAGGGGATCTGACACCTTCTGGCTTCCATGAACACCAGATACACATGTGGTGTACAGACATACATGCAGACAGAACACCTAAATACATAAAGTAAATAAATTAAAGATTTTTGAAAACCAACAGCAAAGAGGGGCGGAAAGATTGTATGAGCTGGTGGATGGGAAAGGGCTGTGAATTGCTGGCTTCTGCATTTGCATTCATAAACCCAGAGCAACTGCACAAGATCAAGCCACTCACTGTCATAGTATGTATGGGTCCCTTTGAACTTAATGCCTTGGACACTGGTGACTGACACTCACTGGACGAAGTCAACAGATGAGTAACTTGCTAGTGTCATCCTGATAGAAACAGAGAGAAAGCTTGGAGCCTTTCTATGTTTGTGCTTTTATCTGAGAAAACGAACACAGACCACAAGGATGTTTCTCTGGGCTAAATTTAACTTGAAAGGGACACTGTCCAGGGTTTGCCAGAGATTAAGTGATTCTGACAGGAAGAAGTATTAAGTCCACACTGCACAAAAGTAAGGAAAATGTGCTAGTAAAAATATATCAGGAAATTTTAAGCCAGAAATACCAGGAGTGTCTAAAGAAATTTGTGGTCATCATTAGCTGTCCAGTGTTATGCAAAGTAACTGCCATCAAGTTTTCATAACAACACAGGCTTATTTTTCTCACAGTTTTATGGGCCAGGAACTAAATATGGCTTACCTGGGCCATCCATGAAGAGGTTGTGATTGAAGCATTGGGTTGCGTTGTGGCCTGTTGTTTTTTACTCTTTTTAGACTTTACTCTTCGGGAGCCTGTCACCCTGCTCCCAAATAAATTACACACACGGAGGCTTACTATTACTTATAATAATATAATTGACTTGTTTCTAGTCAGCTTTTCTTAACTTAAATTACCCCCATCTACCTTTTGCCTCTGGGCATTTACATTTCCTTATTTCAGTATATCTTACTCTAGCTCTTACTCCATGGCTGGCTATGCGACTGGGTGGCTGGCCCCTTCTTTTTTCACTCCTTGATCTCTCTTCTTTTCTCTCTCTCATTTTATGCTTAGTGCACATTAAGTACCTGAATACCTAGTATATGTTAAAGACCTGGTGGCCCCAGTGATTAGCATACCATTACTTTCATACTTATCATTAGTAGTAGTGAACAGATTAGTTATGGAATACTGAGCTAGTCCACCTTCTGATAACTTGTAACTGAGAAAATACTGCAGTTCTCAGGAAAGCATGTACAAGAAGACTAGGAAATGAATGTTATGGTGTTCACAGAGAGAATGACTGTTCCAGGTGGCCATTAAACACTCATTCATTGGAAACCTTAGGAAAACAATATCTTTTAGATAAATATCCTGCAACAAAATGATGTGTACCCTCCAGATTTTCCTCATGAAATGTAATTATTATTAACATTGAGTTCAGTGTCAGACTGAATGGATTTTTCTGGGTCATGAGGCAAGCAATAACAGTTACTATTCAGGATACTTTTTTAAGTTCAAGATATCATTTTTAAACTTTTTATTTTTCTGTACATTGGTGTTTGGCCTGAATGTCTGTGTGAGGGAGTTGGAACTTGAACTGTCTGTAAACAGTTATGAACTGCCATTTGTATGCTGGAAATTGAACCGGAGTCCTATGGAAGAACAACCAATGCTCCAAACCACTGAGCCATCTTTCTAGTCCCTCCATATATAAATTTTAAGATCAACAATGTACTTTGAGCTTATGGTTAGTAGCATTAATAATGAACACGTTTGACTTAAAAGCAAATAGTTTTAAGAAGTTTTAAAAAAAACTGTAATAAAAGAAAACTATCTATAAAAAAGACTTCATGGATCATGAACTCCTGTTTACCTAGTACTGTATAGTGCTTAAATGCATTTTTAAAAAGAGACACAGCTGCAATGAAATTCACCAAATCCACAATCAGACTTGTTATTATTTTATTTTATGTGTGTGGGTGTTTTGCCTGTATGTATGTCTGTAGAGCACATACATGTCAGGTGTCTGCCTGCAGAGGTCAGAAGAAGGAATGGGAGTCCCTAGAACTGGCTGTAAGTCAACATGTAGATAATGGAAATGAACTTTGGTCCTTTGGGAGAGCAGCCAGTGCTCTTAACAGATGAGCCCTCCAGTCTCAAAGACGTTTTTTAAGTTACCTGTGTTCATCCTAGCTAATATCAAACTACCGTGGAATGGGAGGCATCTGTTGTTTCTTCTTGTCTGGAGGCTAAAACTCCAAGATTGGAAGCAGATTGTGTTTCCAAGGAACATGTTGAACTTATGCAAGCTCTGATAGAAAATAAATAAAGATCTTAGTTGGCACTGTCTTAACACCGGAGACATGAGCCATCCAGACAATTTCAAGAAAGAGGTAAAGCCTTAGGCTTCCAACACTATTCTTTTTGTCCAGACACAAGCTCTGGCCCAGAGTGTTATTAAGACCCTCACTGATGAGAACTGACACTCCCTCCCTCAGCATCAGTCAGGCAACTGGATCTCCCCAGTCCAAACTGGATTGTTGGAATGTTGACTGCTATGCTCTTTCACAGGTCTTGTGCAGCAATCAGAATAGCTGAGAATTCCTGGAGGAAATAGCCCTGTCATGTCAAGAAGATACTACTTCACAGCAGCCCTCTGGATTCTCTGATTATCTGATACCCATGTTCACATGGAAAAATCATAATTGGACTTAGTAAGATAACATGAATTTGAGGAGGGATGTGGTGAACGACACAGGAAGAGTTAGAATGGAGGGAGGGAGAGTGGATGTGATCAAAATGAAACACACTCATATATGAAATTCTCAAAATAAAAAATAATTTTAAACACAAATGGGAACATTTAGATTGTGAAACATCACTATTCATAACCCAGATATTTCTATAGACTCGGTATATGCCCAGTACCTAACAGAGTCATAGATTCTTAGGCTTATCAAAAGCAATCTTAAATCAAAGACAATGTTAAGAGAACTTTGTCAGGGTCCAGCCTCGATGAAATTCACACGTTTCAAGGTGGAAGCCTAAGGATTAGAATTATTAAGCAAATGGAACAGAGATATGAGAGAAATAAAAGACAAAAACACAGAACATGGCCAGGAGGGGATTTCACACATGCTTGTTTACTTCACTCCAAAAGGGGAGGGGCGGCAACAGACTGCCTTAACATGATCTAAGGAATTCACCCAGTATCCTGCAAGCAATCACTCCCTGGAACCTCCTGCCAATCTCCTCACAGGAGCAGGAATAGATTTGAGTTCTCTGACCTTTGGTCAAGATGGAACAGATCCAGCTCTGAACTCAGAATACTAGTTTACCACACTCTAGTTTAGGATCTTACTAGTTTACCACACTCTAGTTTAGGAGCTTTCGTTTATAGCCACACCTTTTGTCAGCAACTGTGAGAGAGCAAGAAGAATCTCAAGCTCTCTCTGACCTTAGTCAAGCTGGAATGGACTCACATGTGTGGGCCCTGGCAGCACGTAGAAAGCAAAGGCTTCCCACCTACCACTAATATGTTTACTAGGATATATAATTAGCACATTTACCGAAACTTACAAGAATGGGGTCATCTGTCTTAGCTTGGGAGAAAAAAATGACAGCTAGCTGCTTTAACTCCTTCCAGCTGCCCACATAGTTGATGAGGCTGATATATCTGAAGAGGCAAAGACTAGGCAAAGGGGGCAGGGGCATCGAAATCAAATTCTTTTAGTTACAAAAATCACAAGTAAGGTATCAACACATGGATGCATTAACCTTTTCAGAGGGTGCAAAAACGAATTTGCATTTGTAGCAAGAATGCAAGATAACTCAGTGCTAACAAATGGAAGTAGGTTATCATTGAATAGATTCAGAAAGCATCCAATAAAAATCAATTCATGCTATGCAGGTATCCAATAAAACACCAGTGACAAAAGATACTGAGAAAGGCAGGGAAAATTCTGGAGATGTAAGGAGTGGGAAAGAAGTTCCCTAGTCAGGAATCTGATCTACTCCAGCAACAGCAGAACAAGAATTCCAGCTGTTACCAGCTGTTCCAGGCCTTTCTCCCCCTCACAGCTGTGACCTGCAATTTTCCAAGAGTCACACCAGAAACTCCATTTACTTAGAAAAGACGTGTGCAAAACTCCTTGTAGAACCCCAGTGGCTTCTGGTTTTCCCAGACCCATCTAAAGCATCTCTCTTTTCAAAAGAGATGGGAAACAAGTGGCATGGAAGTTTTCTTAACAACCTCTTGAGATATAACTCTGGAGTTATCAAGAGGATGTACCTGAAAAGTGCTAAGATACTCAATGGCTTACTCCTTTTTGAAGAGCCTTAGGCATCTCTTTCTTTCATCCATGATCCCTTGGGAAGTACACACTTGGTTGTGTCATACATTCTCCTGATCACCTCTTTTTCTCTTAACCTTCATACTATTAGCCTATATTAAAGTATCTTCAATAAAAATTTCCAACTCTGTTATGCTATAGCAGTTAGTTTTGAATTTTTTTAAGCCTCAACGCCACAAATCCTGACTTGGCCTGAATTGGGGTCCTAAAAATGCAAGGGAATGACTCAGCCTGCTGGGAGTGGCAGTATGGAACTATAGATGGTCCCCTCACCAACAGCAATATTGTTATAATTTTTAGATACATTGATCTTTACACCTGTGCTATATTTTACAATATGTCTAGATTTTTATTTCATATTTATTAAAATATTTTTTCACATTCCTTACACCTATAATAAAAGGAAAATGAACCATTTTTGATAAATTTATATAATAGTTTATTGTGTTCAAATTTGAGGAAGAGGGTTTTTTAATATTGGATAGTGGGAATGGAACCCATAATCTTGATTTATTTTTATCTCTTATTTATCTGTACATATATGTGTCTGTATAAGAGTATATGCATAGGAGTAAAATATACTCAGACCAGAAGAGGTTCAAACCCCTGGGCTGAAGTTGCAGAAAGTTGTAAGCCTGGTGTAGGTGCTGGAAACCAATCTTATGTCCTCTGGAAGAGCAGCAAGCACTCTTAACTACTGACTCCTTATTCCCATCTAACAGAAGATATTTATTAAAAAAAAAGTTTTCAGTCTCACTAACAATAAGTAAAATATAAAATAAATCAACAGGGAAACATTGTCTCATGTCCACCTAATTGTCAAATAGAAAGAAGAGCCTGTTCAGGTGGAGCGACCTCAGCAGAATTACTAACGTGCACCCTTAGAATCAGCAATTTCCCATCTACATGGAGTCCTAAACAATGACTTTATATTCTCACAAATGTGTCTAGGTGAGAATATTCATTGTACCAGTGGTAAAAATATTCAAAAATAAAAAGGCAGTGTCAAAATACATATTTTACATATTCAAAAGTAACCAATTATATTAACTGTGTCCCAGTAAATTTTATAAATATGCTGAATGAAGTAAAGCAGCTAACAGATTTGGGGCAGTTGGCAAAAATGCGAGACGATGAAAATAACGTTTGTTATATTATCAGTGTATTCACATCTATTAATGGCATTAAGAGATGAAAAGTAAGACTAAAAAGTGGCTCAGTGGCTAAAAGCTCTTGCCACCCAGGAGTGAAGACCTCAGTTCAAATCCTAAGACCCCATAGCCTGAGTGTCTGCAATCCCAAGCACTTCTTTGTCAAGATGGGGAAAGGCATGGGTGGAGAGAGGAAAATCTCCAGAAGATCAAGGGCTAAATAGTGTGCTTTATGCAGCAGGAAAACAAAAGAGGCCTTGTCTCTGGCAAGGTGGAAGGAAAGCAGAGGCCTTAGTAACCTCTGTCCTCGGAACTCTGCATGCACACTGTGGTGCATCAAACCACATTTACACACATGAGTTCACTAACACAGCACACACCAGCGTACAACACACACACAGAGGAATGTTCTCATAACACACACACACAAATGCCCTCAGAACACACACATATAACACACATGAATGTCCTCACAGCATACACACAACACACACACACAGACATAAAATGTCTTTTACAGATTCAAGGTACAAACTAACACTAAACTGGAGTAGAGAGATGACAGTGGCATGGCCTCCTGTGTGTGAAAAGAAAGAAAAAGAAGGAAAGCTTGGGCTTAAGTTGTCTTCCTAAGGTAGATTTCTTTTCTTCAGGAAATATGGCTGCCTGATAAAGTTGGTTCCAGGTTGTTCTGATGGTCATTTTATCATTCTTTCCTTTTTATATAAAGGATTAATTAGCAGGCTCGTCCCTGAATATAGGGTTTGCTGGTTGCTGGGAGACGATGAGTCCACGGGGTCAAATGAAGCCAGGGAATATCTGTGGTTTCAAAAGCTGTGTAAGAGATGGAAAGCTGAGAGAGAGCAGTTGGTAGATCAAAGCTAAAGTTGCTGAATCTCGGAGTGGGTGTGCAATGGAGAGAAAGACTAAAGGTTCCCGTTTGTCCCACTGGCATCCTGCATCCCCCTACCCCAAGACAGCAGACGCAGGGCAGTCAGGAGATGAGGGTATGATAGCTCCATTCTGTTCCCAACACTTGTTTCTTCTTCATCACAGGTGGAACTCTAGGCCAGAGGAGAATAAGGTTTGTTATCTGGAATATCCCACAGTTCCAGAGACTCTGCTTCTAATTCTCTTATCATCTCTCTGTTCCTGTACTAGAATTTCCTTGGAGAAATAAAACAATATGTATGCTTGATATGACTTCCTTAAACTATAGAAATAAGTATTACTATTCAAGACTCAGTTTTTATGATGACAGCCACCCATGCAAGCTTCACATCCCCCAGATAAGTCAGGCATGGGCAAGCTTTTATGGGGTAGTATGCAGATCCTATAGGATGTGGCCCAATGATCCAAACTACATGGAAACATGAATGAGAAATTTCCTCTAAAAATGTGTGCAAAGATTTTCCCTTAAATAACCCCTACCCTGAGTCCATTACCACAAGTGTTTTAGATCTTGGGTTCCTAAGACATCTCTCCTGCTGAGAAGCAAAGAGATCCTAAATAGCTCTCACTCTATGAACCACAGTGAACCAAAAATGAACACCAAAGATTGGTGAATATTTTGTAATTATTTTTTGTAATTCCAATAGAATATTTTAGCAGCAAAACCAAAATCAAGAATTTGTGATTATAAAACTCACTATAGAAATAATTCAACTATCACTCACCTGGGTGGGGTACACCTGTGATCCCAGCAGTCAGTAGGCAGAGGCAGGAGGATTATGAGTTTGAAGTCAGGTTGACACATCAAGAGCCTGTCTCAAAAAAAAAAAGATAAATCAAAATAAGCCTGAATCAGAAGAACAAGTAGTGTATACTTTAATATATATAACCTCTAGTTTAAAAAAAAAAAGGAAAGGGTTTTTTGTGAAATATTTTCATTGACTATTGGGGATTCTTCCTCAGATTGCACTAAGAGCTAAATGGATCAACATTTTGGTTTTCAGGAGGCTTGGCATTCAAACATGAAATAATCTGTCTTCAGCGATGTCCCCTCCACACACCTCTCCAGCCAGTTAGCATGGAAAGAGCTCCCAAGTGCATGCGTGTTGGGGTGTGCTCAGTACAGAGGCAAAGGGTGCCAAGCCTTTCTAATGCTGCAACTGCTCAATCATCTGGAGAAAAAAAAATAACACAAAAGAAGTCATTTACATCTCGGTTTAAATAATGCAAGCCCTCTCATGCCGAGATGACAAATGGTTTATGAACATTGTCTCCGATAAACACTACACAATTACTCCCTGTTTGAATATAAAAATACATGCTGCACATGGGTCAATAGCCTTTCTGCCATCAGTAAAGAATGAGCGAAGCTAATTTCCACACCACAGTGTGGATCTCTCCTGACTGTCACTGAGTAACTGCCATGTGCTGGTGCTGTGAGTTTGTTGCATAGATGCCCTTGCAAATTGCAAAGCATTGTATTACCAGGACAGATTTGATTTCATATTATTTATTCTCAGCCTGATTTTCCTGTTGATTCCTCCCTCAGATTCCTTCTTTTTTTTTAAAAAAGATTTATTTATTATGTATACAACATTCTGCCTCTATGTATGCCCGCACGCCAGAAGAGGGCACCAGATCTCATTACAGATGGTTGTGAGCCACCATGTGGTTGCTGGGAATCAAACTCAGGAACTCTGGAAGAGCAGCCACTGCTTTTAACCACTGAGCCATCTCTCCAGCCCTCCTTCATCGTTTTAATACTGAAGATCCTATAAGATATTTTAGATGTCCAGTAGTCTCTGCAGATAGGACAAGCCTTCTATAGAAAGGGATGCTTTTGAAGGACTGATCCTCAACCTTTCAACATATGCCAAGCCATCATCTTGCACCCATGTGCAAGGAGGACGAGAGGATTGCTCAGGTCCCAATAGCTTGATACCAGGGCATCCTCTGTCACCCATTACAGTGGTGATGGGGCTTGAGCTGCTACTCTTTACTGTTTCCCATCTTCATTACCCCACATCTTTTAAGAGCATCCTCCATATTCAGGACAAAGGCAAAGACCTGGCAACCCACTATTTTGGAAGCTGAAATTTTACATTTAATGTTGCCTCATACTAGAAGCTGGAAAGGAGCTAGTTCTCAAATCCATTTGTATTAGTCAAGGATCTCCAACATCAAGAGAAGTAGCAACATCAAGAGAAAAAGAAGAGGTATTTATTTTAAAGGATTGCCTTACACAATCACTAACGCCAAAATTTCCAAAATCTCTAGTCAGCAAATAAACTGTAGTTGATAGTATAAGGGGCAGCCTGAAAACAGAAATAATGTTTCAGTTTCAATGGAAGACTAGATCACTATCCCAGCTCAAACAATCAGGCAAAAAGAGACAGTCTTACTCTCAATATTATACTTTTGGATTGATAGCAAACAGTAGCTAACTGGCATTAAGGTTTGTTCAACAGAAGGAAAACCATGCCTGGGACCAGAAACCTAACCAGCTTCCTAGGTTAGTGGTGTCATGGACATTAGAAAAGAATGCCACTTTGCTAGACTAGCATAATTTCTTACTGCATTCTAAATCTCATTCTTATACCCACAGAAAATTGTAACTATCACCCTTCAACAAAAAAGCCTGTCTTTACGGCCAATCAAAACAATCACAGAAAACCCAAACTGGATGCAGCACAGAGATTGTGAAAAAACTCAGCCACAATGGATGTATTTACATCACAGCTCCTGCACCTATGGCTCAAAGTATACTGAAGAACCCAGAAAGGCTGGAAATGAGCCAGAATATCAGGAAGCCTTCTTTTCAACAGTCTCTCCTGCAAATGGCTGCAGAAACAGGACTGGAACACTGGCAATATCGATAGATGTGATGATATTGCCCATAGATTTTTTTCCATAGATTCCTGTTAGTTTGATGTAAAATGCCCAGCATAGATAGAAAAATATTTGATTCAATATCTGAGAGCTCTTTGACTAAACAAGTTGACACATAATTAACCACACTTTGATTCAGAGTCTAGACTGTAAATTAAAATCATTTGAGAGGTATTTTTGTGTCAAATTTGTACCCCAAGATAATTAAATAAAAATGTAATTAAACCAGACAAAGCTATTCTTAAAGCACACATAAACAATTGCAATGTAAGTTCAAGGTTAAGAACCCTGCTCCAAAAATAGGTTGAAGTGGAATAATCTTGTTCTCTGTAGTATACCATTTGCATGAGCATGGTGGCAAAAGCATGCATACACAATGTGTGGCACTTCTGCTTTTTCTCTAAATTGTAGATGACAGAGGAGGTATCCAGTTTAAGCAGCTGGAGGAACTGAGAGGCAAAGGTCCCAGCAGAGAAGTGCATGTTGCTGGCAGTCGTAGTGGCTGTTGTAGAAGCAAAGTCACATATCGGCATTTCCCTTGGATGACTGATTCTTGAGTATTGTTCTTTAGAAAGGGCCTTCATCTCTGTTCCAACCCTCTTCCAACTAGGAGGGGCATCAGCCTCTCAAATAAAGCTGTTTTCCTTTTTGGCCAAATGCCCTGAGCAATCCATTATGAATCCCATGTTAAGATTGATATTCCTCCCATGTGTCCCTAATGTCTTCTTGTCTGTGTTTCTAATATATCAGTTGTTGTGCCTGAGTCCTAAGACCCCCCCAAGAAGACTACCACAGAGCCATACTTCCAAATGCAAAAGCAAGGTTTCGTTTATTAAGTATGGGCTAGCACGGGTCCTCTGCCTCACAGTGTGACACAGCAGATGGAGGGAGAAGAACCCTGTCTACTATTGTAAGGGGTTTATAAAGACAAAAACCACAAAACAGTCACAAGACTACAGTCTCAAAATACAAAATTATATATTCTATGACATAATTGGCTAAAGATTAGGTAAAGCTCAGCTGTTAGTTCCTGATAGGCTATTATTATCTAAGGGGGATAGCAACAGTCCCCCTGGTTACGTCTTCCAGACATCTGCTGACCCTTTGCTAACCACAAAGGCTGGTTGAAATATTACCAAGCTGATAGGGAAGTTGGGTGGTCAACATTCTCTGTATGACTACAGGTGGGGAAATGGGCTGCAGTCAGCAACTTTGTGTAACTTTCTCCATTAGCTAATACTTCCTCTAAAGAGGGGTCCTGTGGCCTTCAGCTTATTATGGGTGCTGGGGTGTAGTTCAAGGTCCCAAAAGAGCCCAGTGCAGAAATAGAATCTCTTCCAGCCTTTCATCAGTCATCAGCTGCACTATATTAACAAGATACATCTGTAAATTAATCTGGTTTTTATCATTTAGCTTTGAAAAATTTACCAATTTTTTCAGAGCTTCTGGTGCTCTGACTTGGAACTTGAGCTGAGTTGTGAGAGAGTACAAACAGCCATATACAAAATCCATCTCTACATCTTCTGGCCACCAGTGCCAGAAGGAACTGCGACTGTGCCAAGTACCAGTCTTCAAAGCAAATGAACTGTTCTGTAATTCCAGTTCCTCAGGCTCAGATCCCTCTAAGTAAAATTACAGAAATTAAGGAACAGAAAAATGTCCCCATGGACCCCTTCCAAATCCCAAACCTATAGAACATATAAAATATATGTGTCTCTAGGTTTTCAAGAAATTTTAATATGCAAGTAGTATCAGGGACATGAGGCATGGCAATCACTTTCTGCATTGATTTCCATTATTAAGATTCTACTATTATTTGCCAAGTTACTGTTAAGGTATTCTGAGTGGGGAGACAACTCTAAGCAATATGCTTTATAGCACACTTCTAAAGAGACTGTTCACAGATTCCATCAATGAAAATATATTGAGTTCAATATCTTGACAACATAGCAAAAATGTGCATAGAAACCAAACTGGATGTCAATTAAAACTTAAAAGCTGGCAAGATTGCTCAGTGGGCAAAGGCACTTGCTACCAAACCTGACAACCTGAATTCTCCCCAAGGACTTACATGGAAAAAGAGGGGAACCTACGCTGGCAAACTGTCCTCTGACCTCCACACATGGCTTATGGCACATACACACAGACACACACACACACACACACACACACACACACACACACAATACAGATAAGTAAAATGCAGTAAGAAGTCAAACTTATGTTACTTTAGCAATCTCTGAAATGAATTCTTTAGTGGATCTAGATCATAAGAATGTTATTATTACCACTGATATTTGAATGACTACCACAAAATTGAAAATAGAGCAAGTAATAAAAGGAACCAACACCCTAGATTTCTGTGAGATATAACACTTTACAGAAAAATAATTTTATTGCTCTGAAATACTTTCTCTTTTATATTTTATTCCAACTTCAAATAATAACACAACATCTCCCTTACAGGCTCAGCTTAGTGGGAAATGCAGAGATGTTGCTTGGATTTTCCTGCTGACTTATTCAGTACATGAAGTCGTAATTCTCCAGTTCTATTGAAGATAATTTTATTGAACACCTACTAGGAATAGGGCAGCAAGCTGGCTCCATTTCCTAGGCTCTTCATTTCTCCACACAGTCACTTCTTTTTACAGAAATGAGAAGTGAAAAGAAAGTCCATGATACAAATGGAGTGGTATAGTCACACTGCTGACTCTTTGAGGGTCCAGCCCCTGAAGTCAGCACCAGCGTATGTGAGAAAAATCCACGAATGTGGCCATGGTTTAGGAAAAGTTCTTATTTCTCTAATAATTAGACCTTTTTATCTGAAGGAAAAAAAATAAAGAAACACAGATGCTTTCTGATGGTTACTTCTCTTTTCCTTCATCTTAAATCCTCTCTGAGAATCGTTCTGTCTCCACATTGCTACATAATTTTTCACAACTTCCTAATTAGCCCTACATAGTCTCTACTTAAAGCTCTGTTCAGTTCATTTCTTCTCTGTCCAGTTCTCCCCCCGCTGCCCTCTGCCTCGTTCTTCTCCTCTCTTCCTGCCACACTCACTGGCTTCTCCTCTGCACTAGTCCTACTCTCACAGCCAAGGTCTGCATAATTACAGTTTGTTTATCAGGGCCCTACCCACAAGCATAAGTTAAGTCGCGGAGTTTCTCTCAGGCTAGGAATGTCACAATAACCCATGCACATAGCTCTAAGCTGGAGAGGGTATCCAGACAGAAAATGACTCTGGAAATCAAGACTTAACAACAACAATTACTTTGATGGACCTTGAGTGGTAAGGAGTATGTGCCAACTAAAGTTACTTAGAACTCTGGCTTTGAAACAGTAAACAACACCTGGGGAAATGACCTTGTGTATGTGTCTCTAGGAGCAACCAGCCTGCTTTGAATCTGCCAAGGTCTTGGCTAAATATGTAAAAGTCTGTCTTTGTAGCTGAGAATTCTCCTAAGTCAGTCCGAGTTACGAAAAATAGCCTAGTATTATTCTGGTTCATCAATATTATATAACTTAAGCAGAATCACCTTCTAAATCATCCACAGCTGTAGGTGTGCCCAACAGATGGAATGTATACATGAGATAAACACACAGGCAGTGGGAATGCACCCAAAGCTGTTATTAGGAAGAAATAAAATCCTTAGGAGACAAATAAAGTGACTCCTGAGATAAATTACGGACAGGAACAACTGGTTTCCACAGCTAGTGACCCCACGGCTTTTCCAGGTGGGACTCCGCACCAGAGAACCATGGGTCTGATGGGTCAACCTGCTGCACAGTAATTGTCACCTGCTGCATACTCCCACAGCAGCTTTCTACATAGTCACCTTTCTGGAAGCAATCCAATACAGATGAACAATGCAGCTCTTTAGAAGAGCCTGCAGCATGAGTCTGGGACCTCCGAGGGAGTAGACCTGAGCCAGGACTTCTGAGGGTCCAGGCATGAGTCTGGGACCTCCAAGGGAGTAGACCTGAGCCAGGACCTCTGAGGGTCCAGGCATGAGTCTGGGACCTCCAAGGGAGTAGACCTGAGCCAGGACCTCTGAGAGTCCAGGCATGAGTCTGGGACCTCTGAGGGAGAAGATCAGAGCCAGAGACCTCTGCAGGACCAAGCAGAAGCCAGGGACCTCCACAGGACTGGACTCAGACCAGGGACATTTGCAGAAACAGGACTGAGCCAGTGACCTAGACCAGAGCAGTCCTGAGACAGTGAGCTCCACAGGAGCAGGTAAAAGGGACCAACCACTGGGGAAGTAGGCTTGATCCAGGACCTCTGTGGGTTCAGACACGAGTCTGAGACCTCTGAGGGAGTGGGCAGAAACCAGAGACCTCTGGAGGTCTGGGGCACAAATCTGGAACTGCTGAGGGAGTAGGCCTGAGCCAGGACTTCTGCCAGAGCAGGCCCTAGGCAGCAACCTTAGCATAAAGAGCCCCAAGCAAGCAATCTCTGTGGATGCAGGTCCAAAGGACCTTTGGAATTGCAGAGAAAACCCCAGGAGCACCAAGTGACCTTCAGGAATACGGAGTGACCAAAGAGATGACTGGAACTATGGCCCTGACTGCAACATGAGGAGCAACCAGCTGAGCCTTGGGTCCACTGGCACCTAGAAGACTGATCACCAGAGTCACAGACAGCCCCAACTACACCACTCAGAAAAAAAGATGGGTAGACCAGGTAAGAATACACACAACACCACAAAGAGCAACATGACACCAGTAAAAACTGGTAACCCTACAACAGCAAGACTTGAACAACCAAATATGAAATATGAAGCAAAAGAAAATGGCATAAAAATAACTGTAGGTGAATGTTTGAGGCCCTTAAGGAGGAAATGAAAAATTCCCTCAAAGAAATGGAGAGAAAGACAAACAAAAAATTGAAAGACATCAACAAATTCCTTAAAGAAAACCAACAAAAAGCAATCAAAAAAATGAAACAAACTATTCAAGACTTGAAAACTAAAATAAAGAAAACACAAGCCAAGGAAATTATAGAAACAGAAATCATGAGAAAATGATCAGGAACTACAAATGCACCCATAAACAGCAGAATACAAGAGATGGAAAAAAGAATCTCAGGTGCTGAAGATACAATAGAGGAAATAGACACATCAGTCAAAGAAAACATTAAATCTAGCAAAAGCTTAACACAAAATATCCAGAAAATATGGGACACCATGAAAAGACCAAACCTAAGCATAATAGGTATAGAAGGAGAAGAAATTCAACTCAAAAGAACAGAAAATATACTTAACAAAATCATAGAAGAAAACATTCCATCCTAAAGAAAGATATGACTATGAAGATACAAGAAGCTTACAGAACATCAAATAGACTGGATCATAATAATCCTCGCCACATAATAATCAAAACACTAAACATTCAGAATAAAGAAAGAATATTAAGAGCTGCAAAGGAAAAAGGCCAAGTAACATATAGAGGCAGACCTATCAGAATGACACCTGACTTCTCAATGGAAAGAATGAAAACCAGAAGGTCCTGGTCAAGCGTATGCAGACATTAAGAGACCATGGATGCCAACCCAGACTACTATACCCAGCAAAACTTTCAATCACCATTGAAGGACAAAATAAAATATTCCATGACAAAACCAGATTTAACCAATACCTAGCCACAAACCCAGCCCTACACAAAGTACTAGAAGGAAAACTGCAACCCAAGGATGTTGGCTACATCAACAAAACCTAAGACAATTGGTGATCTCACAGCAGCAAATCCCCCCCAAAAAAGGCAAAACACACAAAATAACATCACCAACAATGAAAACTAAATTAACAGGAGATAGCAATCACTGGTCATTAATAAAAGACACAGGCTAACAGATTGGATGTGAAAACAGACTCCATCTTTCTGCTGAATAAAAGAAACACACCTCAACCTCAAAGAGAGACATTGCCTCAGAGTAAAGGCTTGGGAAAAAATTCCAATCAAATGGACCTAAGAAAAACGCTGGTGTAGCTATCGTAATATTTAACAAACTAAACTTCAAACTAAAATAAATCAAAAGAGATAAAAAAGGACATTTCATATTAGTCACAGGATAAAATCCATCAAGAGGAAATCTCAATACTGAACATCTATGCCCCAAAAACAAGGGCACCCTCATATATAAAAGAAACACTTTTAAAACTTAAATCACACATTTGAACCCACACACTAATAGTGGGAGACTTCAACACTCCACTCTCACCACTGGACAGGTCAGTCAGGCAAAAATGAACAGAGAAATAAGGGAACTAACAGATGTTATGACTCAAAAGGACTTAGCAGACATCTATAGAACATTCCATACAAACATAAAACAAGATACCTTCTTCTCAGCATCTCATGGAACCTTCTCAAAAATTGATCATATACTAGGTAACAAAACAAGCCTCAACATATACAAAAAAATTGGAATAACCTCGTGTATCATATTGGATCACCATGGCTTAAAATTAGAATTAAACAGCAACACTAATTCCAGAAAGCCTACAAACACATGGAAATTTAACAATGCTCACTTGAAGCATCAATGGGTCATGGAAGAAATAAAGGGAGAAGTTAAAGACTTCCTAAAATTCAATGAAAATGACCACACAACATACCCAAATTTATGGGACACAATGAAAGCAGTGTTAAGAGGAAAGTTTATAGCACTAAATGCCTACATAAAGAAGCAAGAAAAATCCCACACTAGTGAATTAACATAACATTGAAAATTTTAGAACAAAAATAAGTAAACTCACCCAAGAGAACTAAACGGCAGGAAATAAACTGAGAGCTGAAATCAACAAAATAGAAACAAAGAAAGCAATACAAAAAAATCAATGAGACAAAGAGTTAGTTCTTCAAGAAAATCAACAAAATAGACAACCCTTTATCCAAACTAACCAAAAGGCAGAGAAAGAATATCCAAATTAACAAAATCAGAAATGAAAAGGGGGAGATAACAACAGACATGGAGGAAATCCAGAGAAACATTAGGTCATATTTCGAAAACCTGTACTCCACAAAATTGAAAAACTTAAAGGAATTAGACAACTTTCTGTATAAATATCACTTACCAAAATTAAATTAAGACCAGATAAGCAAATTAAATAGACCTATAAGAAATAGAAATAGTCATCAAAAGTCTCCCAACCAAAAAAAGCTCAGGACCAGATGGTTTAGGCTCAGAATTCTACAACATTTTCAAAGAAAAACTAATACAAATATTCCTCAAATTGTTTCACACAATAAAAAGAAAAGGAACATTGCCAAACTCTTTTTCATGAGGCTACAATTACCCTGACACCCAAACCACATAAAGACATTACTAAGAAAGAGGATTACAAACCAATCTCACTCATGAACATTGATGCAAAAATACTCAATAAAATACTGGCAAATTGAATCCAAGAACACATCAAAAACATCATCTACCATGATCGAGTTGGCTTCATCCCAGAGATGCAGAGATGGTTCAACATACAAAAATCTGTCAATGTAATCCACCATATAAACAAACTGAAAAATAAAAATCACATGATCATCTCATTAGCTGCTGAAAAAGCTTTTGACAAAAATACAGCATCCTTTCATGATAAAGGTCTTGGAGAGAGCAGGGATGCAAGGAATATACCTAAACATAATAAAGGCAATATACAGCAAGCCAATAGCCAACATTATACTAAATGGAGAGAAACTCACTATAGTGATCCCACTGAAATCAGGAACAAGACAAGATTGTCAACTCTCTCCATATCTATTCAGTATCGTTCTTGAGGTACTAGCTAGAGCAGTAAGACAACAAAAGGAGATCAAGGGGATACAAATCGGAAAAGAAGAATTCAAACTCTCACTATTTCCTGTTGATATGATACTTTACATGAACGACCCCAAATCTTTTACCAAGAAACTTCTACAACTCATAAACACTTTCAGTAATGTAGCAGAATACAAGATTAACCCAAAAAATCAGTAGCCCTCCTTTACACAGATGAAAAATCGGCTGAGAAAGAAATCAGAGCAATATCACCCTTCATAATAGCCACAAATAGCATAAAAAAACACAGAGTATCTCTAACCAAACAGGTGGAAGATCTGTATGACAAGAACTTTAAATCAAATCTTTAAAGAAATAAATTGAAGAAGACACCAGAAAATGGAAAGATCGCCCATGTTCTTGGGTAGGCAGAATTAACCCAGTAAAAGCAGCAATCTTACCAAAAGCAATCTACAGATTCAATTCAATGCCCATGAAAATCCCAGCAAAATTCTTCACAGACCTCCAAAGAATAAAACTCAACTTCAAATGGAAAAGCAAAAAACACAGGATAGCCAAAACAATCCTGTAAAACAAAGAAACTTCTGGAGGCATCACAATCCATGATTTCAAACTCTACTACAGAGCTACAGTATTGAAAACAGTCTGGTATTGGCAGAAAAACAGACAGGAGGACCAATGGAACTGAATCTAAGACCCAGATATTAATTTACACACCTACAAACACCTGATTTTTTACAAAGAAGCAAAAAATATCAAATGGAAAAAAGAAAGCATATTTAACAAATGGTTCTGGCATAACTGGATATCAACATGTAGAAGGATGAAAATAGACCCACATCTATCACTATGTACAAAACTCAAGTCCAAATGGATCAAAGACCTCAACATAAAGCCAGTCACACTGAACCTCATAGAAGAGAAAGTGGGAAGTATGCTTGAACACATTGGCACAAGAGACCACTTCCTAAATAGAACCCCAGTTGCACAGACATTGAGAGAAACAATTAATAAATGGGACCTCCTGAAATTGAAAAGCTGTAAGCAAAGGATACAGTCAACAAGACAAAATGGCAGCCTACAGAATGGGAAAATATCTTCACCAACCCCACATCAGACAGAGGTCTGATCTCCAAAACATACAAGAACTCAAGAAATTTGTCATCAAAAGAACAAATAATCCAATAAAAAAAATGGAGTACAGACCTAAACAGAGAACTCTCAACAGAGGAATCTAAAATGGCTGAAAGACACTTAAGGAAATGCTCAACATCCTTAGTCATCAGAGAAATGCAAATCAAAACAACTCTGCGATTTCATCTTACACCTGTAAGAATGGCCAAATTCAAAAACACTGATGACAACTTATGCTGAAGAGGTTGTGGGGTAAAAGGAACACTCCTTCATTGCTGGTGGGAATGCAAGCTGGTACAGCCCATTTAGATATCAGTGTGGCAATTTGTCAGAAAATTAGGAAACAACCTTCATCAAGACCCAGCAATACCACTTTTGGGTATATATCCAAAGGATGCTCAATCATACCATAAGGACATGTGCTCATAGCAGCATTGTTTGTCATAACCAGAACCTGGAAACAACCTAAATGCTCCTCAACCAAAGAATGGATAAGGAAAATGTGTTACATTTATACAATGGAGTACTAGACTGCAGAAAAAAATAATGACATCTTGAAATTTGCAGGCAAATGGATGGATCATACTGAGTGAGGTAACCCAGTCCCAGAAAGACAAATATCATATGCAATTACTCATAAGTGGTTTTTAGACATAAAGCAAAGAAAATCAGCCTACAAATCACAATCCCAGAGAACCTAGACAACAATGAGGACCCTAAGAAAGACATACATGGATCTAATCTACATGGAAAGTAGAAAAAGACAAGTCCTCCTGAGTAAATTGGAAGCATGGAGACCATGGGAGGAGGATGAAGGGGAGGAGAGTGGAGGGAGCAAAGAAAAATGTATAGCTCAATAAAATCAATTAAAATAAGAAGGAGAAGGAGGAAGGAGAGAAGGAGGAAGTGGAAAAGAAGGAGGAGGAGGGACTGCACAGAACATCCATCCAAATCAACCTTTGGATTCATGGCTGTACAAGGTCTCCTCATTGTTCCCTTAAACTGACAGAACTGACTGGCTATTTGGGTACTGGGCAAATCCATGTACTCCATCCCTGTCATGTCATAGATGAAATGGTTCTGTGTTTACAGTCTTCCCAAGCTAACAACAAAAAGAGAACATCATAGTCTTTAAACTTTCAAATTATCACTATCTACGCTCAGCTCAGAAGCACAGCAAATGGTTTGTCTGGTTGTCAAGTTTTCTAGGCTGAGAAATTCCTAGATTAGCAAAGCACATTCTGGGTATGTTCATGACAGTGTTTCCAGAGGACATTTGAGCATGAGAACTGTGACCTGAAAAATGATTTATCCCATGGATGGATTGCAATGTTCAATAAACTACTGCAAGGTAAGGGGAATGTAGAAGATGGACCCTAATTGAAGAAAGTGAATCCCTGGTACATTCATTCCTTTGGAGAGTGTACCTTGGCCCTGGCTTCTTCTGTTACTGCTTCCTGGCTGTTGTCAATGTTAGTTTCTATCCTACCCAGTCCCACAGTCATTCAGTCCCCAAGAAACACACAGAAACTTATATTCATTATAAATGGTTTAGCCTGTTAGCTCAGGCTTATTATTACCTAACTTTTGAAACTTAACCCATAGTTCTTGTCTATGTTTAGCCACATGGCTTGGTACCTTTTCCCAGTAAGGCATTCTTATCTTTCTTCCTCTGTATCTGGCTGGTGACTGACTCTCTGCCTTTCCTCTTCCCAGAATTCTCTCAGTCTGCTCACCCTGCCTATACTTTCTTCCTGATTACTGGCCAATCAGCATTTTATTAAACTAATGGGAGTGACAAAACTTTACAGTGTAAAAGATCATTATCCCACAACATTTCCCCTTTTATTCTTTTCAAAATGCTTTGTTTAGCATTTTTCCTGGCCATATTCATAACAACCTGTAACCGATAAATTAAACAAAGACAAAAATCCATAGTCCAATTTTTGGGAATGTGGGCATAGTCTTGTAGGCTACTTCCCACTGTTTGGGGGCACTGATAATCTTATGGGGACCCAAAGATAAATTAGGATTATGGCCAAGTCCTGACTGGAGTATTCTGTGAGGCTGGATCATCTCAGCCAACAATCTTGAGCTATTCTGGATGTTGAACCGAGTAAACTGCAGCAGAGATGCTCTGAAATGTTGAATCATCTGGCCCAACTGCTCCCATTGGAGATTCTTCAGGGGGTCTTCCTTCATCAAACCTTGTTTTTCTTCTCCTAGAATAAATCCACAGCCTCTCATTTCCTGTAGAAATCAAAGCAAAACCTCTTTTCCAAAGTAACATATCTTTTGACTTAAATTTTAAAGTCAAAGCATTTTCAAAATATATAAATTGGATTAATCCAGCAGCATTTATAATCCAATGTCTTTTAGGAGCTGTTGCTCCTTCCTCAGCAGTCAAACAATTCAAAGTAATGTCTAGTAGTATCTAGATTCTCTGTGTATTTTCCATGTTTATGTGATTTTTTTTCTTACTCTATCTTTAAGAACATTATCCTTTTTCTTTTCTCTCTAAGCCTATGTATATTTTTAATCACACTGCAAACTGTTTAGAGTTTAGATAAAGGTGTTAAGAATGATTCTACTCCTTCATTCAATTATTGATGATTCTGAGATATTTAACCATGTCATTTTGTTTAAATAAATATATTCTTGCTTATAAGTCTGGTTGCTAACAAATATTACAGACACCAAGTTAAACTTTAAATTTACCTTTAATATTAAAACCTTTTATAAGAGTTTCTGTGCATATATATGTATTCATATATGCACATGTACACATACACATGTGTGTATGAATGTCAGAGGAATGTTGGATGTCATTCTCTGGAATACTGTCCATCTCCTTTTGAGATAGGAGTGCCCCATTGTGTCCTGGAACTCACTAGTTAAGCTATATACGCTAGCTGGCCAGTAAGCTCCAGATATCATCCTATTTTGGCCTCCCTATTACTAAGATTACAAGCAAATGACACTATGCCATTTTTTATATGGGTGTTAGTAATCGAACTCTGATCTTTATGCCTTAAAAGCAAGCACTGTACAGACAGAGCTTTCTCTCTAACCCCAAATGATGAGATTTTAACTTCTGATAAAAACATAAAAAAATTCTAGGCTAATCAAACATTAGACTTTTCAGCACTTAGGGACATTGCTTATATTTATAAAATTACATTTACTGCATCTTGGAAGTCAGAAGGCACATTTCAGAGAGAAATGGAGGAATTGATTTTCATTTTTATAAGTTTATTCTTTGACAAATTTGTACATATGTAAAATTCAGTATCATTTCTCTCTCCCCACATCCTCCTTTTCCCCATCCCATCCCTACCAACACCTCCCTACTAGTCCATTTCCCAGATTCATAACTTTGGAGTTAGTTCTGTGACCAATTAGGTTTTAACCAGGGCCATCTTTTGGATTGTACCTCTCCACTGGATTCCAGTAGGGTCACCAGTGGCTACATAACTGAAACTAAGGACCCCCCTTCCTGCATGTATCAGGAGCAAATGGTTACAGAGTGAGGCATAGAAACCCCTTCGTTCCTCTTCCATCCATGCCTGTTTGCAGTCCCAAGCTCATACAGACTAGTGCAGGCATCCACTACTGCTTTTGTTCAGGATTAAATTGGCTGTGCCTTGCCCAACAGATGACATGTTGTGGCATTTCTTCTTATCTTTCAGTTCTCAGATTATTTCCACCCACTCTTCCGTGTTCTCTGAGCCTTAGAGAGTGTCCTGGTTAGTGTTGTTGTTAACCTGATACACCTGGGAAGAAAGAACCTCACTTGAAAAAGTGCCTTTTTCATAATGGCCTGTGTATATGTCTGTGGGACATTTTCTCAATTACTCATTGATGCAGAGGGCTTTGCCAACTATGGCCAGAGCCATCCCTCAGCAGGTGGGCCTGGGCTGTATAAGAAAGACAGCTTAATGTGAGCCTATGAGCAAGCCAGTAAGCAGTGTCTCTTCATGATTCCTGCCTCTGCTCCTGAGTACCTGCCCTGATCTCCCTCAAGGATGGACTGTGATAGCAGTGTTTAAGCCACATAAACCCTTTCCTCTCCAAGCTGCTTTTGGTTAGTGTTTTTATTATAGTAACAAAAAGCAAACTGGGATATAGAAGATGAGAAAAGTATCTAATTGAGGGCTCATATCTCATTTCACTTGTTTTCAGCACCAGTACAACCATGATTTTCTCCATTAACTACCATTCATTGGAAAACAGACTTCTCTGATGAAAGCTGAAAAGAGCATTTGTCTATGGGTATACATAGAAATATTTAGAAGGTGGTTTGGTGATACGTCAATTTAGTTAAACAACACTATTCAGTTCCCCTGTAAAGCCTATGACCATGCCTTCATGAGTTTTTTTTTGGGGGGGGTTGCTTTTGTTTTTTGTTTGTTTGTTTTTACCAGGTTTCTAGTACCAGACACAGATTCCCTCCTGTGAAGTAGATGGACCTCCAATCCAATCAGAAAATGGCTGGGTACATCCACACCAGTGGTTCCTCTATTGCACAAATGGGCACCTCTTGCCTGGCAGGATTATCTTACAGTTCATAGGGTTTATAGCCAAGTAAAACCATTGATTCCCTCCTCCCATAGAAGACTGCATAGTACCTTCTGTGGTTATGGAAGCTTCCAGGACTGACTTTTGCTCTGTTCATTACTGTAACAAATGGATGCTCTCACTTCTAATTGCTGTGGCTCTTCACCGGGTTTGTGTTTCTCATTTCCATGATTTGATTTGAGAGATAAATATATAAAATAGTATTTATCAAATTGATAACATCTGTCAAGCAGCTAATCTTATTGTGAAAAAAAAAACAACTTGTTTCAATTTTCCAAGTATTGCTGTGGGATGAAGATGACTCTCATGGGGTCATGCAAGTTACAGAACAAGAAGTGAACCTGGGCCTCTGCCAAGGCCACAGAGTTCATTTTTCTACTCTCAGATACAAAATGACAGTGACAGACTATTGAAAGAAGCATTAACCTCAGTGTGGTGTCCACAATTAAGATACCTCAGCAGGCTTATCTGTGTGTTCCTATATTCTACATTATTGACATGATTGATTGGTCATTTTATTTGGTTGGTGTGATATACAGATTCTCATTAAAATCATCATTACTGGGAGTAGATAGAACTTAGCAGCAGAGTAGATGTGAGAAGCCCTGGGTTCAACCCTATCACTCTCAAAAGAACAATTTCAATGAAATACTAATTGCTAAAGAGGAACACAAAAAACAGCTGATTATGACTATTCTCATTTCATCTCTATGCATGCCTTATCTTCTCAGGTGCACATTTCAATAAATGTGCATGTAAAAATGTTAGGAGTATTCTCATAAAGATATTTATTTACTGAGTAGTAAGGATGCCTAGTAGAGCACACGGCCTAGGATTTCCCGACAGAAACAAACTATCTCTCTACAACTGTTCACAAAGAAACCACTCTAACTGAAGAAAAGAGGCATAGGAGAGGTTAGAGGAGGTTCCCACTAACTGACCACGGTGGTCACGGGAGAAAAGTGATGGAACTGGCTAGATGTGGCCGGATGTCTTACAAAGAGGAAAAGAACTTGGAAAAAATAAAATGGATGCTTCAAGGTTCCAGTTTTAAAAAGCAAATGTACTCTCTCAAATTGTAACAGATAGGCAGATGCAGGGAGCCATAAAAGGCATTAATGTGCCCAACAGTGTGTTACCATTCCCAGACCTAAAGGGAAAAAGGCAAGAGAGGTCATGGGTCAGGCAGGTAGAGAAAGCTACAAACAGGCTTCAGATGCAGTCACTATAGTGACTGCACTTAAAGGGAAGCCTAGACTCAGCAGTATGCTCTACTGCCTCCTTTAATAGCCTTCACTACTTTCCGTTGGCCACATCCAACCAGAAGCCAGAGGTCAAAGGAACATGTTGACTCCTTTGAACAATCCAGCTTCCTAGCTTAGGAAAAATACAGAATGAATCTGATTGGGCAGATGGAAAGTAGTCAGATGGGGCTGAGGGGCTTGCTTTATAAATTCTCCACAGACATAGGGAGGAGTTAGACTGTGCCTTGCCATGTGAAGCCATTTGTCAAATCAAAAGAGCAAGAGCAAGGCTACAGAACTTCTGATTGTTTGTTGAAGTAGATATCCTTATCTGCAGAGTTCATAGAAAGGCTTCGTTTTTTTGAGAAACAATATAGAGGAAATGATAACCCACTTCTGCTTGGAGAAAGAACAATGATGTAAGCCCTTTACAGACTAGAAAGAGAACAATGCATCAGAAAGGCAATGTTCCCACCGTCTCCATTCACACATGAAGAAATGCTTACAACCGCATTACCAGAGCTTAGAGGAATGTGTGCAATCATGCATTTAAAAGATAAAAATATAGTTACCTGAAAACTAAAAATAACAATTGGGGAAAACTTAAAGCAAACAATCAGACTACAGAGATTGAACCATTTTCAATCAACCTTTAAACAATATCAAATTTTAAAGATTTTATTGTTTCGTAGAATTTAAGTAGAGTCAGTTGGCACCAACATTTCCCTTCTTCTCTCAGCTTGCTTAGCTAGACCATTTTCCTCATACTCTTCCTTAACCTATCGGCTTAGCTGCCTACTAGCAAGCCTTGACAGTAGAGGGACCAGGACTTCCCTATGAAATATGATTTTCTCATGTAAAAAAATATATACATTTTATATATATATAGAGAGAGAGAGATTAGATAGATGATAGATGATTAGTAAACAAATGAGGGATACAAAGATAAATGATAGATGATAGATGGATGATAGTTGACATAGATGATGATGATGATGAAGATAGATAGATAGATAGATAGATAGATAGATAGATAGATAGATAGATAGATAGCAGATGACAGAGAGAGAGAGAGAGAGAGAGAGAGAGAGAGATAACATGTGGTCTTCAGAAACAGGACTGAGACAAAGAATAATGAGGATCACACCTTGACCAGGTCTGCATAGTCATTCATACTTCAGGTCCCTTGTTTGACACAGTTCTCCCATTTCAGCCTAAAAGTCATGGCAGGACCTCAGAGACAGGCCTGAGGTCAGTGACCTTCTTCATTTGTTCTTCTTCCTAATGTAGCCACAATGAACACATCTTTCCCTGTTTTTTATCAATGTTTATCTCTTTAGTTTGCACCCGTGGGAAAGGACAGGTAGCCAAGCCTTGCCTGTCCAAGATTTTACCTTATTTACTCTGGTAACATCAAGAGGGACAAAACAAAATCAAAGTGGGACAGCTACATTCTGTAATGACAGCAGCATGATCCTTAGCACAGGGTCGAGTCCCTTGCCTGGAATACCTTCTGGCTGCTCTAGCCTGGCCGGGTAGATTAACTTACCAAGGATGAAGTCACTTGATTGCTATATATTTGCTTGGCTAAGGAGTTCCTAAAGATTTTTCTCGCATTTAGTATATTATTTTTCTGTGATACTGCTACTGACAGTATTTCTAATTCCAAAGTGTTGGGAACTTTTCCAACCTATGTGACAGGACAGTCCCTTTCAGTGTTCCTCAGCACACCAGAACCTATGGCCAAGAAGATGCAGAACAAGAAAAAGCTTGTTGGCTTTTAAAATTCTTCTTCCTAGCACATCCCAAACAATTTTGTCACTGGGATTTTTTTTGCCCATATTCTGCCATATTTACATGGATTTCTCTCTGGTACTTTTTCCAAAATAAAATTTTCAAGACATAATCAAAAGTGGATTCAGAACCTGAAACTTTCCCATGCACTTAGCATCCCAGAAAATATATAACTTGGCAATGTCCAATCACCAGCGTTCTCTGACCCCCAAAATGTCAGTCAATTCTTGCTCTCTTGATTCCATTGCCAATTCTACTTGTATCCAAATAGAACTCATTATTTATCAAAATCAAATTTGGATATTGAAGGATTTTTTTGGTTGCTAACTTAAATTCATAACAGAAATTAAAATCTCAGGTAAAGAAAACACTATGAAGATAAAATTCCCACTATGGATTTTTTTTTTATTAAATCAAGCTAGCTTACCTGGTTATATACTGTTAGTGGAGAATGCCTAATGCCCGTTATTAATCTCAGTACTTCTCTGTCATGAACTAGGAACTAACACAAAAGAAAATCACCCAGCAGCATCCCTTCAGAGAACACGATATATATATATATATATATATATATTTCAGCAAAGTCCTGCCAAGGGAAGCAACAAAGATAGTGGAACCCATGCCACAGCACTGAGTTTCCATTCTCAGTCCATTGTAGCCTGTGACACCATTTCCCTTTCACTGGCCCTTGTTTGTCACTTCTCAAACATTCTCTCATTTCCTATGGTCTATCCAGTGGCCCATACCTTTCCTCATTGGAGTGTGCTGATACTTTGGTCAGTATCAGTCAACCCTAAAGTATAGAACTCTAGACTCTCTTCTAGTCTGTTGTTTATGATAAGTCATTGTAATGTTATTATCATTGCCTGCAAATTTATTATTTGACAAGACTATTTTGACTGGTTTAGAGGCTCTGTGTTTTTGCTCAATTTTTATGATCAGCTTGTTGGTTTCTGTCTCTAGAATATTATATGTTGATTGAACTTAGATCATAATTCATCTAAGATTCATTTTCACAGAATTGAGAAGCACCAATCCTTGAATAAAAGTATTTTATTGCTTGCAATAACAAAATTTTGCTGCTTTTGTTAAATTTATTCCTAAAATTTGAAGTTTTTAGGCCACTGAAATGACTACTACGGTTTTGTTAATTTTTTTCTCATATTCATTCATTTCTGTGTCACACATTTTTCCCACTTGGAACTCCTTCTCATCGCCATAAAGCAAAGTTTACCAATTCTCTAGAGTCCAGACTATAACTCCTTCTTCACAAGGACCACCCATCCTCCCAGGAGCAGGTAATAGGATGTAACTGATCCCATCTTCAACTTCCACAACCGAATGCTTCCCTATCATACTCCCCACTACCTATCTTTGAGTGCTTCCTCCTTTCTTCGAGAAATAAATTATTGGATGGAAAGCTCTCTGCCTAATTTAGCCATACTGTCTTAGACCTAGGATATAGTGATATATAATAAATGGTAAGTTAGAGTAAACTTTTTATCTCCTTATGCACAGTGAACATATCTGTCCTATATCTGATCATGATTTTCTACCCTTAGGTTCTATCAAGTCAGAATTTTTCAGTTCACCACAAGCCTTTACTCTCAATACAAAGCACCCTAATCTCAACAGCAAAGATATAAATACTCTTCCAGAGCTCTATAAATCCCTTTCCTTCAAAGAAAGTTCTAAATATCCATTTGACTGAGCCTACACCAAAGACATTTAACTACTTTTCTAGTTATATGGCAACAATACACTTACTGAACTAAGTTTTTCATGAATTTTAACATAACTCAATGTTTATTTGTGGTGCCTATACATCGATAGATCCATATTTTATTATGGACACAGGCAACTAACCTTTGATTTTTTTTAAACCTTAATGTACTAGACGATCAAAGTGTTTGGAGTTAATGGTGTTTCAAAGTCCTGTCAAGACCTGAAAGTCAGAAAGGTAGCAAGACAGTTGTAAAACAAACCAGGCCGCAGGAGGTGCTGCTTAACGCATGGCATCTGTCTGCTAAGCATGAGATGGTCAGAATGGGTTACAGGGAACCAAAATGGATTTTCAAATCTCAGCATACTATCATTCAAATGGGAAGATGTTGAGATTACTGTGTCTTTTTTTTTAAAGTGTTTACTTTGAAAACACAGTTGAAGAAAACTTGAAATAATTCTTTTCTGAGATGGAGTCTTAGCTAGGATACTTGATTTGGTATTAGGGGTCATTCTCCATAGACTTGCTCGGTTTCTATTCTGTCTACCTGTGTTGGTTGGAAGGAAAATGGCTCTGAAAGGGAGTGGCACTATTAGGAATTGTGGCCTTTGTTAGAGTAGGTGTGGTCTTGTTGGAGGAAGTGTGTCATTGGGAAGGAGAGCTTTGAGGTCTCATATATGCTCAAGCCATGCCAAGTGAGACAGGTCTCTTCCTGTTGCCTTCAAGTTGTAAAACTATCAGCTACCTATCCAGCACCATGTCTGCCTGCACACTGCCATGTGCCAGCATGGTGATAATGGACTGAACCTCTGAAACTCTAGGCTCCCACCTCAGTTAAATGTTTTCATTTATAAGAGATGCCATGGTCATGGTGTCTCTCACAGCAATAGAAATCCTAACTAAGACAACACTCAAGATGGTCACAGTCTGGAAAGGTAATTACATCTTCTAAACAATGTGTTGATTTGAACGCATCCATGAGTGATAAACTCAGAATCACTAATAATGCATAGATATCACATTAATAAAAAGGAATTACAGACTGCTTCCTGGAGTTCTTTAACAAACAGAGAGACAAGCTCTGAATTTTCCACTTCTCCTCCCTTCATCCTGTCTTCTGCCATCCCCTGTCAGTTTAATGAGTCTGAATCTGTGTCTGCCTGAATGCTCTCTAGCAAATCTGCCCCCTGTGTCCACGTCTGTGTCTGTGTCCATCTGTATATGCACATGTGTGTGTCCAAAGAGGAAATTTTTCACTGTATTTATGAAACGGCACAGAAAGCATCACATGGAGAAGGAAAGAGGGTACCTCACAGAAATCTATAACAGAGTTTTAGGAAGGATTAAGTCAGTGACTCCAGCTGACCTGGACAACAAACAGTACTGTAAACATCATTACAAACAGACTTCTCAGACTATATCCATGTTATATCCAACTTTACGGAGTATATTTGTTTTCTATGATGGCTTTCAACTTATTTATTCATTACGTCATTTATTACCATAATATACAGTCACACATGCAATACTCTGGGTCAGGAGCATGGATGAGTACATAATTTAAGATTACAACTATGTTTTAGCTTAGGTTGTGAGGGTTGATTACATGAGAAAAGTAAGGTAAAATTGGTTGTTACATTGTTCTCCTAAAGGCAGCTTAATCAAACAGGCTGAGTACACATCAGGATGGCAGTCTTAAATCTTAAGAGACCTCATGGCATACCGCTAATTCTGGCTGGGAGATCCATCTAGTCTCATAGAAAGTAGGAGACATTTTCATATATTGTATTACCACACCAAACATAAAATTGACCTGGGATTAGGGTGGCCTGATCTGTATGAAGAGGGCAGTGACAGTCACAGAATGAGTTCCACCCACTTTGTCACTCACCAGCTGTTTCATCTTGAGACAAATAATTAAAATCTTGGTTGAGCAATTCTCATAGCATAAATAGATCTTTGAGATCTATGGGGGAAGTTATATTCAGATGCTTTCAATATAGTGATATATATAATAATAGTCCAATACTAGCCAGGAGTATTAGATCAGACATGATTTTTCATCCACTTTTGTTTTATATAACTATTCCTTAGCAGACTGGCTTAGGAAACACCAACCGATTCAGGTGCCACAGTCAAACAAAATGCCTGAGTTATCAGCTATGGAACATGTTATAATATTAATATTCATAAAGCAAATGAATATTTATGAACAAGAATTGGATCACAAAGGGCTCAGGTAGCTACACTTTCTAGGGATTGGTTATTGTCTTTGTAATTTGCAAATCAAAGGGGGAATTTTGTGAATACGAACATTCCAGATATTTTTAGAACTGAAGTTACGACCAGTCAGAGCAAGCAGAAGAAAGCATATGGTTGTTAAATATGAAATGAATAAAAGCTAGTATAGCCAGTGACATAAAACATTAAAAGGAAAAGATTTAGAGAAACAAAAATTAAGTCATCTTCTTATGTCAAGTTCTATATGTGACAAAAATCAAGTGTATTTACCCCTTTGGGAAGGCAGAAAACCATGGCAGATAAAACAGACATGAAGTCAATGTAAACCTAGGCTAGGCCGGGTGGTGGTGGAGCACACCTTTAATCCCAGCACTAGGGAGGCAGAGGCAGGCGGATCTCTGTGAGTTCGAGGCCAGCCTGGTGTACAAGAGCTAGTTCCAGGACAGGCTCCAAAGCAGCACAGAGAAACCCTGTCTTGGAAATAAATAAATAAATAAAAATTTAAAAAATCCTAGGCTAAAGCTGACCTCAGCTACTTACTATGGCTGTGGAAAAGGCTTAGATCTATGCTGGAAAAGTGTAAAGGCAGGACCTCTAGGCCACGGCAACATCTAAACCAAGACCTAAAAGATCTGTAGAGGTTAACCAAAAAAAGAAAAAGGAATTTCTAGAATAGAAGGAACAGCGTCATTGGAGACCTAGATAGATGCACGGCATGCTGGAGATCCTGGCAATCTCTTCCTCTGGCAGAAATAAGACAGTAGGAGCAAAGGAGGCTGGAAACGGAACTAGATCTAAGAAGATGGGCTTCATCCCATATTAAACTTTCAAGTTTGTCTCCATGCTTGTGTGCTAAAGTTTGGCCCAAAGCAATCCCCATACAGAGCAAAGAGGACTGGATGCTATTTGTTATAGACCCAGATTGTAACCTGACTAATAGTGGAGCTTTTTAACCTCAGTTACTGAGAGTCAGACATCAGCTGCTGGATCTCCAGCCAACAAGAAGCCAAAAATTGCCAAAAGGTGACCATATTAATGAGCAAAGGTTGACAGTGCCCCCATCTGATTGTTTACGTTGTTTCCCTCTCCCTGGCTATACATATAACCTGTACATGACGAGATGCATGAGCAATTCTGAATGGACTTGGCTGTGTTTTTCTGGAACTATTTGCTTGTTTCAATGAACTTTGTCAAATTTATTTTATCTCAGATTTTTCTCGGTCAGTGCAAAAGGCAAGAGCTTCTCAGCAGAAGGAAATGGAACCACCAGTAGAATGGAACCGCAATAGAACCATTGTGATCAAGGAAACAAGCTCTGCTGTGAGGACTGTTAGGCAGGAGAGCAGGGAGAGGGAGGAGCCAAGAATGGGCTCCATTCTTGTGGATGAGGCAGACAAAGGAATGAAAGCGAATGCTGAAATGTGAGCGAAGCACCCAACAGGCAAAATTATAATCAAAGCTCAACATCACTCCCAGATTCCCAAGCACAGCTGCAGTGGCACGAGAGGCAGAAAGAATCACAGAGAAATAAACGGTCCTCAGCAGCTCATCAAAATCCTTAAAGAGGAAAACTGCTGGCATACCAACCCTGTATGGAGTGCCACAAAAATTAAGTTGTGTCTGAAAAAGACTCTAGGCCAGGCATCTAGAGAATATTACAGCATTAAGGACCATTTTCTGAGCCAAACGTCTGCTCTGCCCTTTTACACAGCAGAGTCTTTAGGCCTGGAAAACTTTAGTTTCACCAGAGTGTTGCAATACCCAAAGGGCGGAAGTCATTGGAGGTAAGAGAAAACCTTCAGGGCGTGTTAGGCTCATCCGTCACGCAAAAATGACTCTCAACCCTTCCAAACAGCCGTGGCACAGTCTAGAGAGACTACAGTTTCCACGGGGTATAAGCTTTAAGGAAAGAGCATTTTTTAAAGCCTGTGGAATTTTTTTCTCTCCTGTGACTTTTTGTTTTAACAATTTTAAGATTAAAAGTTTAGAAGTCCCCAAGCACCCTCAGATCACACTGCTTCTCTGATTATGTGTTTTAGAAACAACTGTCTTTGAAACTTTAGGAAGATTTCAAGGTGAACAGACTTCCCATCCTTTACTGTCTTGAATGACGTTTTTGCTGTGAATTCAAGGAAAACTAGAAAACTTGAAGTCCAGCCCCAGGCACAGTCCCTGCACTAGTTCTGAAGCTCACCTCTCTAGTGAGCTGCCCACAATGCTACTGTGGGTTTTGCATTCTGGTGCTCTTGAAGTCCTGTTATGTTTCTTATTTATCACACTCAGGACTGTGTGGCACCATCGGGATTCTTAGACGTGGGCACCTTTTGTCACAGGACCATGTCATGAAGCCACACGCAGGCTCACTTCTTCCCATGGTTCTGTGTACTTCTCACTTCAGCTGTCACTCACGTTGCCCCAAGCTACAGTCCCATCAGACTGCACAAGTTAAAAAGGTAAGTCATTCTTCAGTCAGCACAGATTCTGCAAAAATGTTTGGATGCAATAGTGTGCATTTATGTATGTTCACATATAAATATATATTTCTATGTATGTTCATGTGTATGTATGTAATGCACATGTATATGCAGGTTCATGTGCAAATTTGTGTGAGTGTGTGTATGTCGTGTGTGTGTGTGTGTGTGTGTGTGTAGACAAGAAGTCATTCTTCAGGAGTCTCCCATCTTGTTTTTTGATACAGGGTCTATCACTGGGACCTTGAGTTTGCCAATTAGGCGAGAATGGCTGGCTAGGAATCTCCAAGGATCAGCACATCCCACTTCACTACCACTTCCCATCCTATCCCTGTGCTGGGATTCTGGACACATTTTGTCATATGCAGCTTTTAAATGGGTGTTAGGAATTGAACTCGGGTCTTTCACCAACTTTACCAACAAAGCCACCTCCTCAAACCTTAGTTGATGTATATAAAGCATAAAGTCACACTGAAGGAAGCATTATGTTTTACATTTAATGAGTTCGGGGAGAGGGGAGTTCAAACTTTATTGTTGTTTGAAAGAATTAAATTAGGTTACAACCTAATTAAAGGTAATATTTGATTGCATATGTTAAAATTCATATAATAACTTTTTATCAGTGATCAGCAGTTTCTTCCCCTCACCTCTCATGCCCAGATGTGCTATCTCTATTGCATCTGGTAATCAGACTCGCACAGAAGGCTCAAACTATGGGACATGAGGATACGCAGTTATTTCTAATGCCTGAGAAGCAAACCTCAACAAAACAATCAGTTCTTTAGAA
This sequence comes from Ondatra zibethicus, assembly GCA_004026605.1. NCBI lineage: Eukaryota > Metazoa > Chordata > Mammalia > Rodentia > Cricetidae > Ondatra > Ondatra zibethicus. The sequence continues at coordinate 84,113 of PVIU01001889.1, read as the reverse complement.
ATCCTCGCTCATTAAAAAATGGAATCCGCAGTAAATCTACAAGCCAAGAACAGATCTACATTAGCAAAATGAAGCAGAGAATTAAAGCAATTATCTGAATAATTTATCATGAACCCTGGGTAGGTAGCTGAGTGGCTTAAATGAATATTTCAAGGAGAAAATGCATTTTTGGAAAAAGGCCTTTTGAAGATCCTCTCTCGGTTCACGGCATGTAGAATGGGGAAATTGTTGTAATGATGAAGTCCATGTAGAAAGGGAAGCTGCTTGTGTTTGCTGTGCTTTGAAAATTAAAATTGCTGGAAAGTTATTGTGCATCAGAATCTGTGGGATTTCATCAACAAAAGTGAGGTAGGCCAAACAATTTATCTGCCAAGGCAGTGGTTCTCAACCTTCCTGATGCTGCAAACGCTTAAATACAGTTCCTACTATTGTAGTGACTGCAACCATAAAGTCATTTCATTGCTACTGTATAACTGTAATTTTGCTGCTGTTAGAAATCATTGATATAAATAGTTGATACACAGGTTATCTGATATGCGACCCATCTGGGCATCATGACCCACAGGTTGAGAACCACTCTGCAGGTGATTCTTAAGTCTCAGCATTCCTTTCCTGCGTTTCACATGGAAACAATCAAAGAGATTTCAAGTGTAACTCCCTTCCCCTCACTCATCCTAGTGGAGAGGAGACAGGGAGAAGTAAGAAGATGCCTCAAGGGGGTAGATAGCGCCATTTCCTTCAGTGCAAAACAAAACTTCTAACTTAAGGCATTGGCCTCACTGATCTACGATTGTTCTAAAGGAGGTGGAGGGATTCATGTCTTCTACATTTGCCAGAAGGTCAAAGGGCAAAGTGCAAGGTGTGGGTTCTTTCTAAGTCGATCCTCAGTAATAGCAATTACGAGGCTTATCCCGACCCACAGCTCCAGCATCATCTGAACGTGATACAATGCAGGCTTACAGCCCACCCAGAGCTCACCAGCTGCATCATAATCTGAACCAGCTCTGAAGGACATGACAGCTTGTGAAGCACAGTTATCAAGGACACAGGGGTCTAAAGACCAAGAGAAGAAGTTTTAGCAAACTAGCAAGGTAGAAGAGAATGGATTTTGTAGCTTCGTAGACAGCTGCAAAATGCCTGCAGGAAGAAGCAAAAGCTGTGCAAACAAACATCATTGAATTGTGAGCTCAGAACCTTGAACTCAGCACCTGATGTTTCCAGCCAAATGTCAGCACATCTGGACCACAAGTGTCACTTGTCATAGCAAAATATTTATTCAAAGGCCTCGTCACTGAACCATTACCTTAAGAAGGATACCTGGATCCATATTGATAACTTCCCAAGAGACACAGCCCCTTCTACCCATAGACAGGCAATTTATATGGAGGATGATGAGCACCTGTGGTAGGAGGGCTGGAGTGAATTGAGGGTAGATGAGAGAGCCCTACTTTAAACCATTTCCTCTCCCAGGTTGAGCACGATGAAAACATGCTGTTTCTACATATCATGTTAGCTTTGATTTAAATGTGCTATTGCTATCATTAATTTAATTATTTTATTGACTGATCTTGCAGAGTTTGCATCCTAAGGGCATATTATTTTATGAATAGCAAGCTCACTTCAAAATGAATGTACAGATTCCACATGTGCTTGCCTGAAACCTATTTCCTCTTGTTTTGTCCTCAGAGAAGATGGAACGCAGCTGGCTGGCTTCTCCCGCTTGCACTCAAAGGGCATGACTAGGTCAGATGAACACACTCACTTTTAGCTCTACAGCTACAAGGCCAAGGTTTCTTGCCAGTGTTACCAATAAACAGCCCTTTATTGAGTGTTAGCTCATACAGAGCATCATACTTTCAATACTGCATCATAAGTCTATACCAGATTCAAATTCCCACTGGATTTTAATCTCCTTTCCATGTGTCTTACCATCAAACTGCCTATACCTTAATTCACGTACCTGTAAAAAATGGCAAAACTACCTGTAAGAGTTTTTCCAAGAATTTTATCTCAGGATTAAATGGCAGCATCGATGTGGGAGCAGCACCCGAGCAGGGGGATTCAGGAGCCTGTAGCACTTTTAGCATCAGCTTACCATCTTCACGCCTTCACAGAAGTTTGTGTGCAGGAACTGGAAGCAGGGCTGTGACTTATGCTGAAAAGCAAGGTGTCTCTTCTGACAACTTCCTGTTGTGGCTTGGGATACTGCAGAATGTACCGAGCCAAGCTATCAATCCATTTCATTATCTGTTGTTTACATGGGCATGGGCTAGTAGGCTGTAGTTTCTACTGCCTAAATGAATTACATTCTTGCTCATTTTTAAACTTGTCAAAGTTTCTACTTAAATCCAAACCCATTCATTCTTCACAGTGTTGGCCACATCCCCCCATAATAGAGCTTTTGGCAAGATCTTGCCAGAGTCAGAGGGGTCATATCACCCCCATGTACTCAGGTAGCTCTTCACTCATCAACCACATGAGAGTTTATTTTATTTGAATGTTGGCTGCTCTATGAAGTCGAAGTGCACTTTAACATAATTAATACTTCCAGGATAAACTTCTAGACACCAGATGTGGTTGTTTAAATAATAATGGCCCCCACAGGCTCATGCATTCTAAGGTTTAGTCACCAGGGAGTGGCACTATTTGAAAGGATAAGAAGGATTAGAAGGTAGGGCCTTGTTGGAGAAAGTGTCACTAGCAGTGGGCTTTGAGGTCTTAAAAGCCCATGACTTGCCTAATGTCTCTCTCTCTCTTGGCCTGTGGATCAGAATGTAGTTCTGAGATACTGCTCCAGCTCTATGGGTGTCACCATGCTCCCTACTATGAGGATAATGAACTTAATTTCTAAAACTGTAAGCAAGCCCCAATGAAATGTTTTCTTTTATAAAAGTCATGGTGGCTCTTCGTAGCAATAGAACAGTGACTAAGACAGAGACAAGATATGGTTGTGAGAAGCATGACCATGCTTTTGATGGAGGAATATGGAAGACTTTGGAACTTTGGGCAAGAAAAGTGATTGAATGTTTAACCTGGGTTTATTGGGACATTCTAATAAGAGCATGGAAGACGGTAGTACTGAGAACAATGTAAATCATAATGGCCCAGCTCAAGAGGTTCCAACAGAGGGGAAAGATATTTGTAAGTGGCCTAGAGACCATTTTGTGATGTTTTGGCAAATAGTGTGACTGCTTTTTTCCCTTGTCTTAAAAATCTGCCTGAAGGGGCAGGGTACCATGCCCTCTTTCAAGGAAGAAGGGGGAGGGAGGAGGGGTGGGGGGGTAGTGGGAGGGGACCGGGAGAAGGGGAAGAAAGGTAAAAATTTTATTTCTTTAATTATGTTCTTGAATGGAAAAAATAAAACAAAACCATGTATGGAAAAAAATCTGCCTGAAGCTAAATTGAAGAGTTTCAGATGAATACCATGTGCAGAGGAGATTTCAAAACAGCCTTGTATTGATACTATTATGTGGTTATTAGTAAGCACACTTACGCAGATGGATAATGAAAAGAAGAAAGCTGTGCAAAGAGAAATGTACAATTTGAAGAGAAAGGGAGAACCAGGAAAGGTGATATTGGGGCCAAGTTCTGTGCTCAGGAGATAAGAAGTTTAAAGAAAAGACGGAGACCAACTGGAATAAAGGGGCTATTGACCTCAAGACAGGACCCAACCCAGCTAAGCTTCCAACTTGTAACAAGGATTTAAAGAATATTTGAAGCAGTGTAGGAAACTCTCAACAACAGGAAGCTGACACAAATGTAAGTGAAGGAGGAGACCAGGTTCCTGCCCCAGCAAGTGCAGAACTCGGCACCTGAGGTCCCCTGGTTCTGGTTTTAGAATCAATGATACAAGAAAGGGTTGTGGAATCTCCCTCCATGGCTAAGAAAAGCCACTGAGGCCAGGCTTGTGTCACAGATGCCCCTGTATGGAAGGCCAGAGAGGCCACTTCATGAAGCTGTGAAGGTGAAGCCTGGATTGTGTTGGAGACCCGAAGATGTTGGAGATGCCAGAGTTGTGGAACACCTGCCAAAAAAATCCCCTGCTGACTGGTCGGGGAAGCAGCCTAAGGGAGGTAAGCATGTTGCGGTCAACAAAGCTGAAAGGAGGGGGGATATGAAGAGTGGATTGACATCAAACATGGAGATACAGAATTTAGAGTTTGCCCTGCTGGGTTTTGGTCTTGTGTTAGTCCAGTATTTCCTCACTCTGCTTCTTCTATCCTTTTTGGAATGTAATGTATATTCTCTGCCACGGTATATTGAAAGTATGTGATATGTACTTTGATATTGATTTTACAAAGGGGTACAGGTGAGGTCTTACCATGAGTCTCAGAAGACTGTGAACTTTAGACATTTAGTCAGTGCTGAGAAAATGAACTGAATGCATATTTGCATTATGATATGGTTACATGCCTATGTGGGATAGGGAGTGGGATGTGGTGGCTTGATAAGAATGACCCTCGTTGGCTCATATATTTGAATGCTTAGTTGCCAGGAAGTGCCACAATTTGAAATGATTAGAGGGATTAGGAGATGAGGCCTTATTGGAGGAAGTGTGTTACTGGAGGTTAGCGTTGACGTTTTAAAAGCCCAAGTCAGGCCCAACATCTCTCTTGGTTTGTGAATCAGCATGTAGCTCTCAGCTACTGCTTCAGCACCACGTGTGCCACCATGCTCCCTGCTACTATGATAGCAGACTAAACCTAGGAAACTGTACGCAAGCCCCTAATTAAATTTCTCTTATGAGAGGTGTCTTGGTCATGGTGCCTCTTCATAGCAATAAAACAGTGACTAAGATACCAGACGACCTTTCTAGTGGTTTAAAACTTAGAGTCACTAGAATGTTTAATTACCAGCTATTCAGCACTCAGTGTGAGCTGTGCCTAATATAGTATGATAAAGATGATCTCATCTTTACAATAACTTTGAGAAATCAATGTTAAAAATCCCAATTCTACAGCTGAAGAGGGTCAGGGAAGCTAAGTGACTTACCCAGATCATGGAAATACTTAGAAAACCTGAAGTTCAGTTCCAGAAGTCCCACTTGGATGTCCAGAAATGGCTTCACAGTGCTACCTACAGTTATCATCAAGATAATGTGGAAGAAAGCTTTATAGAGCTCTAGAGGGCAAATGTCACTTTCATCATATCTCAGTGCTTTGAGATGTTTAAGTGAGTGCCATTTGTTTGATTTAGCTGAATATCTAGTTTACTGTCACTACTTCATAACAGCACAAAACACCAGAAGGACAGCAGGCTCTTCTCTGCAGTTCTCATTCAAAGTGACTAAGTGTTATTTCATATTTGGCAAAGATTAGCACATTTTGTTAGGCTGAAAGAATTTTTGGCTAACAGGTTTTGTTCGGATCTACTTGTTAACTATTAGAGATATTGGGGGGATCGAATTGTGTAGGTTGGAATATTTGACTGATGTCTGGGGTCCATAGATACTAAAAATCTCCAATCTCTACAAGTGCAGTAGTGCCCAAAATTTCATGAGAATTTCATTTTGGCCCACTTCACAGGACATGTAATCTAATGATGAATTTGTCCTTTTTCTTCTGTATGTACAATGTCATTTTACTGGTTTAGATTCTCTTTATCATTTACAGAGAAACCTAAATTAGCTGTTTCATTTAGAAACTTCCTTGAGCTTCTGGTAATAAAGATGAGAAATAACAGTGACTTTATTTCTTTTTCACATAAAGGAGCTCTAGAAGTGGTCTACTTAGGACTTGGATGACAGCTCCACCGTGTCACCCAGGCTCTATCTGTTTGCCTGCCAACCTTCCCAAGCATCTTCTATTGTTAATAAAGTTTATAGTTTGTTGTGGTTACTGGAATTTCAACCATCATGTCCACATCTTATATAGGGAGCAGGAAGAAGTTTCTCTAGATTCAAAACAAGGCAAAAATATATCTTTTGGTCCTAAGTAGTAAAACCTGAGTTTCTTTCATTAGAAGAAGTGAATGAATATTGAATAGTTGACCCAGAGCCTTTGTGAGTTACTAAGAATCAAGAGGTTCCTTGTTTATCTGGAGCCTCTTTGGGTGAGTTAAAATGATGGATTCATAGTATTTTAGATGCAGCTAAGCCTGCTGCATGCCTGCAGTTTAAAGTTGAAGAATCTGTTGGCCAAAAAAGCCATAGGATTTGGTCAAAATAGTTCATGAGCCATAGACTTCAGACTGGACATGGAGCCTCACTATTTCCAACCTGGAACACAATACACCATGCACCCTATGGAGTTCATTTCACAGCCATGCTGCCTCCTTTTGTTGGAGTTTCAGGACATCAGTATGCAGGATTCCTTTCTTCCCATCCTATTGAGAAATGGGAGGAACATAAATAGAATGATGGCCTCATTAAAAGCATCGAAAAACACAGACAAGCACATGTGGTACATGTCTGAACAGTGTGCTACAAGAAGGGACGGGTGGCTTTCCAAGAAGGGACCCAAATGTAAAAGACATCTGATAATTGCAGGTCACTTAGCATGGCTATTTCACAGGGTGACAGTGACAGTGGTGGATGGCATAGAAGGGAATGACCTTTCCCAAGGTCACAGTACTGGCTGATGTTGTACCTACATTAGGCAAGCATTAAATGTATCTCGGTGTGATGAGGTCACTATAGATGCCCCTGAGGGCATCTGTTACCTGAATAAGATTATACTTACTCTTTTTGAAAATTATTTTCCTTTGAAGACAATTCAACTATTCCAACAGAAGAGGTGCTAAATAATTACTACCACAATCAATAGAATAGCTGTTTGGATTGGTGCTTGTATTACTGAAGGCTCTCTAGAGGAACAGAACTGGTTAAATAAATATATATTAAAATGAGGATTTACAGATTGACTTTCATGATGTTCTCTGTGTAATACTATAGTTGTCTTCACCCAGAGATACTGAAAGTTGAGTAGCTTCTCAATCCACAAGGCTGGTCGTTTCAGTAGTCTCAATCCAGCACTGAAAGCCTAGAGGGTTCTTGAAGAGCCAATGGTCTTCATTCAGTTCATGTTGAAAGACTAGAAGAAACTGGGTCCTGATGTGAGCAAATAAAGGGACCAGTAGCAGCAATAACTCATTATCAAATGGCAAAAGCAAGCAAGCAATCAAGCAAAAAGTAGAAGCTTCCTCCCCAACCTCCCTATATCTTGGGCCCTACTAGAATGCACCACCCACAGTTAGGTTGGGTCTTTTAACTTCAGTGAACCTAACCAAAAAAAAAAAAAAATCCCTTGTCAGAATGTCTCATGGGTGATTCCAGATTCTGTCAAGTTAATGATGTCAAGCATCACAATGACCAACCCTGTTGTTTCCCTTTATGTGAATATACACATGCACTAGGGAGTGGCGCTTATTTGCTTCCTCCACATGGACTCTTCTATCGAGTTTTAAGCATCTCGACCTTTGTTCAGGGCACTGATACATTTCCGAAGGAGGCCAGCTGGAGTCTGAGGGGAAGTCCAACAGCTTTGGCTCATTTGAATGCAGGAAACAAGACAGGTTGAACTGGAATCAGTATTGCCTCATTCATTTTGGGCTTCTTTTTCTAGGTTTAGAGTTCCCAAGATGGCCTTGTACTTTCTGTCCTTCTAAAACATTTAAGCCATAGCTGTGTTTTTAGAGCTCACAGGAGCAGGTGGTGTCTCTTTTTCTGCAGCTATCCTCCTCTGACCTTTCCCAGGAGAACGGAGACAACATTGTGATCTACCACCACCATGGGAAAGCACAGTAAAATCCACAACCACCCACACTAGTTGGAGCACCATTACTGTTCCAGAGACTAGAGAGTGCCTTTTTAATGGCACTGTTGGCACCTCTCATCTACCAAGACTGTAGGCGTGCAAGGCAAATGCCCAGCTACCATGACTCCCCCACCCCAACTCTTCAAGTTCATTTGGGCAAATCATCAGGGAGGTGCAGCCCTGTAGCTGAAAATCCAGTTCCAAGTCCATCAGACTAGGTATAATCATGGGATCTTATTTGCCTGACATTCCCCTGAGTCAAGGGCATGCTTATTTTACAAACAGGAAATACAACGCAACTCCTATAACTGCTCTTTGTATAACATGGCTTCTAGGCTTTCTCATATCTGCCTGGATAGATTCTGTTTTGCCACATCCTCTTCTAAGAAAAACAAAAATGTAAGAATCCAATTTGTTTCTCCATTACTGGAGGGCAGAATTGGAAGAGCCTTTTCTTTTTAATGGAAGAAGCATGGGAGACAAGCATTTAGTGATGTGCTGGTCTGTTCACATGCGTAACAGCTTCTAATCTTCATGTGGTAGCTAAAATGAGACAAGACTGCTCATAACAGGCAAAATCATTCTCTTGAAAAAAAACTGGTATTGAAGCCTGGGCTGCCTGCTGAATTGCTCTGGGAACAGTTCTTCACAGCCTGGCAAGTGGCATTGCACTAATAATCTGAGGAAGTATTTAGAGCATTTCCTTCTAGAGAGTAACATTAAAGACAAGAGGAAAGATGGGGCAAAGGCACTGGTCCCACAGCTACACCTAACTATAAATGTCCTGTTCTGTTGCTTGCCATTGGCTCAAGCAAAAATTATTTTGCTCTGAAAGGAGAGGACACATTTGGAAGCCATTGGTGGTATCTGCCATACCATAACTCCTCAAAGCTAGTAGTTTTGAACTCATTGAAAGAATAAGGAAAGTCATTTTCAAAAGTTTACACAACTTACCTGAAGTCATCCAAGTGTGTATTTTCAAAGATTTTCTATTATAGTATATGTATATGTATGTGTCTCATTGTGTATGCACACGAGTACAGGTGCCTTCAGAGCCAGAAAAGAGCATCAGATCTCCTGGAGCTGAAGTTACATGTGGTTGTGAGCTGCCCAACGTGAGTGCTGGGAGAAAAACTAAGGTCCTCTGGAAGAACAGCCAGAACTCTTAACTGCTGATCCATCCCGGTAGCCCTATATCCTTGGATTTTCTTTGAATTATTTTATGATATTTATTTTAAATGTACTTACAGCAGATGAAGTATGTAACCTTCATTTCATCTGCCAGTGCCACCTTTTTTCCACTGCCACTACTTCATGCAGTGTGTGCCACCTGATCACTCCCACCGCCTTCTACCTAGAGTCCCACTCTTCTCCTCATCCCATTTGTTTATTCTCTATATAGCAGGAAAAGTAAGTGTAGTCCTCACTTCTCACCAGGGAAAGTTCTCTTTGCAACACAGAGAGCATTGCAGAAACCACAACCAATCAAAACGCAGAGTTGTGCAGCCCAGTCCCAATATACGCATCTACAATGTAACTCCCATACCTAAGACTCAAGGGTCATTGTGGATTTGGGAATTTGTTATGAGACTGTCTCCTACAAATTGCAGAAGCTATACCCGTGAAGTGTCACCAAAATGACTGTCTCAACATGATCTGAACAAGGACAACAATATAGACATGCTGACGAGGGCACTGAAGCTCCTTCGCCTCAGTGCTGACAAAGGAATGCTGAGAGTGGAGGTAGGGTCTTCCCCAGAGAAGAGCACACTAGCTGGTTATTCAGTACCAAGTGCTCAGCCCTGGAAACACATATAGAAGTAACATACAGACTGAGCAGATTATATTTATGTATTTAGGAATATGTGTGTTGACATCATATATGTTTGTAAAAAAAATTAATGAAAAGGGGGCCATGAAATTGAAAGAGAGTGAGGGGTATGTGGGAGGAATAATAGAAAAGAGATAAAGTTATTATCTTAAAAAATATTAAAAGAAATAATCTAAAAATTCAAATAAATACTCTTATCATACCACCAAAAATATATTAGCAATGTCTCATCCTCTTCAGTTGAAGACCAACACCCCCAATGTGGTTTCTAGGCCTTATGTAAACTGACCCTGCCCATTTTCTCAGCTTTCTATTATAATTCTATTCCTCATACTCTGCACAACGTTGGAATCTGTAGATGCTCTGTGTCTCCCTCTCAGAACCAACCCCATGCTTGTTTCTTCATATTTTAGAACTCAACTCAGGAAAGTATCCCTTAATACTTCAGGCTAGGTAAGTATTATATGTTCTCATGGCACACTGTGCTTGTCTCTCTCAACTTTGAGCATATCTTGCAAGTAGACATATCAAACGATAATGGTTGGTTGGTTAATCAATTTATAGATGGACAGATGATAGACAGTGATGATGGTGATTGAGAAATAGATGGTGTGGTGGTTTGAAGAAGAATGACCCCCATAGGCTCAAATATTTGAATGCTTGATCATTAAAGAGTAGCACTATTAGGAGATATGGCCTTGTTAGAATAAATGTGGCCTTGTTGGAGGAAGTGTGTCACTAGGGTAGAGCTTTGAGGTTTCAAAAGCTTATGCCAGGACCAGGCTCTTTCTCTTCCTTCTGCCTGCCAATCCAAGTATAGAACTCTCAGCTCCCTCTCCAGCACCATGTCTGTCTGTATGCTCTCATGCTTCCTGACTTGATGACAATGCACTAAACCTCTAAACTGTAAGCCAGCCATCATTACATATTTTCCCCTATTAGAGTTGTCATGGTCATGGTGTTATTTTGCAGCAATAAAAACCCTAACTGAGACAGACACACAGATACAGATGATATATTAGTTAGGGTTTCTAGTGCTGTGAAGAGACACTGTAACCATGGTAACTCTTTTTTGGGGGGGAGGCGTTTTGAAACAAGGGTTCTCTGTGTAGCTCTGACTGTTCTGGGACTCACACTATAGACCAGATTGTCCTTGAAATCACAGAGAGGGAATTCTTACAAGAAAAACATTTAACTAAGAAGGTTTGCTTACAGTTTCACAGGTTAAGCCCATAATCATCATGGCAGGGAGCATGGGAGCATGCAGGCAGACATGGTGTTGGGAAAGCACTGAGAATCCTACATCCTGCAGGCAACAAGAAGTCAAATGAGACATTGGGTAGTATTTTGAGTATAGAAAACTTCAAAGCCTGCCTGCACGGTGACACACGTCCTCCAACAAGGCCATCTCTACTCCAACAAAGCCACACCTCCTAATAGTGTCTCCCTCTATGAGATTAAGGGGGCTAATTACATTCAAACTACCACAGATGATGATGATGATGATAGATAGATAGATAGATAGATAGATAGATAGATAGATAGATAGATAGACAGGCAGACAGATAGACAAATAGATAGAAATAAAATAAATTTACATGTTTCTGCTAGTTCATAAGATGCCTGAAGAAAAGACCATTTTCTTTTTTAATATCTCTAATCATAAGAAAAAAGTTCAATTTATAACTCTTAATTAATTATAACCAAATGAGCATTTCATAAAGATGGTTATTCATTCAAAATACTTATTATTATCATGTTTTAAATCTAGAAATACAGCAATAAACTAGGTAATATGTATGCCTTTATAGGAATCATGGAAGGAAGGGTGAAGAGAAGAAAGGAGAGATAGGTGGGTGGTAGGAATGGTCAAATGGGTCAAATAGAAGAAAGGGGGGGTAAGAAAAAGGAGACTTTGTTAAGTGCCATGAAAGAACATGTTCTTTTCATTCTCATGCTCTGTATAAGAACTCTTATACAATAAAAGAAGTCAGATTAGTGATGGGGTGGGCAGTATATAGTTAGAGAGAATAGGCACAGAAGGGGTCTCTAAAGAGGTAATATTTGAACAGAATCAAAGGATGCTAAAGGCAAAATGGCCTGAGAGGTGAACAGAAGACCACTGTAGCTAAAACTACAAGAACTCAATATTGAGACATGACACCTCAATCCACTGATATGGAACACTAACCAAATCATTTTTTTTACAGTTAATGTTACCCCAATGTAAAAACAAGAAGAAAAGAGAGCAAAGTTAAAGACTACTATCTCTCATGAATGGAAATGCGATTTTTTAGTATTATCAAATAACGCTAGAAATGTAACTCAGTGGTAGAGTGTTGGGCTGGCATCTGTAAAGGCCTGGGTTTGAAAATGGAAAACATTTTGCAATCAAAATTCAACAACATTTATAAAGATTGAATACCACAACCAAGCAGAATTTGTTTATATAGGATTTAAGTCTGGATAAACAGGTAGGAAGCAATAAAATTCGTAATATTGATAAAACAAAAAGAAAGAAAATAATATAAATAATTGCAAAAGAAACACCTGGCATAATTCAACTCTTGTTTATAATTTAAAACATGAAAAACCAAATGTATTTATGTGTGTGTAATTTGATAATGGCCATCTATAGAATATCAAAAGTCAAGTCAATATTACACTTACTGAGTGTAAAAAAAAAAGCTGAATGTCTTCATTGTAAGATAAAGGCTTAGGAGTTCATTCTTATTTCTTATATAGAAATAAATTTAGCCAACAAGAGAAGACAAGAAAATGAAATAAAATGTCAACAGATTAGAATAGATGTTTGTGGACTGCATTCTGTTCACAAATGGCTATGTACACAGAAAACCCAGGGAACCTACAAAAGCTCATGGAGTTTACTGAAAGGTTCAGCAAGTTCTCCATTTATAAGACTAATTTTACAGAAATCAATTAAATTTCTGAGTTTTGCACTGAGCATACCATATTCATAGATTGGTGGCCTCAATAAAATAAAGTTATAAATTCTTCTTCAAACTGACATATTCTATACAATTCCTACAAAGATACCAGCAAGATAGCTGAGACTGTATATACACAGCATACAAGTATATACACAGAGAAAAAATAGAGGAACTAGAATAACTTTTAAAAATGGGAATAATAGTAAACTAGGCAGAATCAGTCTGCTCAAAACCTAAACTACTTAGACAGTTATAAAAATCAAAATTGTGTGGTGTTCATTGAAGGGCAGACATATAAATGAATCAAAGAGATTGAAACATTCCAAAATCGTTCCATGCAAGTATCCCAACTAATATTTGATGTAATTACAAAAGCAGTACAACACAGAAAGGCTAGCATTTTCAACAAATAGAGCATGCCACCCAAAGGGAAAACAGGGAGTTTTGACATAAACCTCACAACTTACACAAATATCAACTCAGAAATGAACCAGCAACTTAAAAGTAAAATATAAAATGAAAAACCATAAAACATCTACAAAGAATCAATGGGAGGAATCTTTGAGATCTAAGGGTGAACAGAATTTTTACAGTTGTCCCAAAATTATACTACATATTTATGTATGTAGTATAGCTATGCATATATATTATGTATTATACAGAATATATAAGATAATATATGATATGTATTACATAGAATATATGTTTTATATGTATATTGTGTAGAATATATGTTATACATTCTGTACTATGCATACTGTATATTATATAGAATATATGTCATACATTCTGTACTATGCATACTATATGTTATATAGAATATATGGACATGTGTTATAAGCATATACATATAACAACAGTCCAATTAGACAATTATTCAAAGAAATTTTACAAACTAAAATGAACACTGGCAGTGTTCTAATTTGTTTGCTATTGTCTGTGATGAACACCATGACCAAGCAGCTTGGAAAAAGAAAGGGTTTGTTTGACTTAAAGGTCACAGTCATCATCAAGAGACACCAGGGCAATAGCTTAAGCAGGGACCTGGAAGCAGGAACTGAATGAAGCACATTCATGGACAAGCAGTACTTACTGGCTGGAATCCCCTGGCTTGCTCAGTTATCTTTCATACACAACCCAGGCCCAACTGCCTAGGGATGACACTGCCCAGAGTGGGCTGGGCCCTCCTGTATCAATCGGCAATACAGAAAATGCTCCACAGACAAATCTGATGGAGGCAATTCCCAGTCACGGTTACCTCTTCCACAGTATGTCTAAGTGTGTGCTGAGATGACAAAACGGTGACAGGTAGATAGGCACATGAAACCAAGTGTGACATCATTAGTCTGTAAGAAAATGCAAATTTAAATTATAGCTGAGAAATCACTATCCATCTATTAAAACAGTTGATTTAAAAGTAGTGACAATACAAAATATTTAATAAAGCTGCAAAGAAATTATATTACTCATACAATGCTAGTGTGAATACAAAATGGTATAAATGCATAAAACTACTTGGCAGTATTCTAAAAATTAAATTTACAACTCTTGTATTTTTAGGCATTTAGTCCTATAAAGAAGCTTTATTTATAATAGATAAAACCAAGAAACATCTCAAATGCCTTTCAGTGGGTGAATTCGTACATGATATGCCAAATCCATATCATGGAATACTACTCAGCCATAAAAAGGAGTGGTATGTTGACACACATTGTGACTTGATAAATCTCCAGTGAAACACACTGAATGCAAATAGACCATCGCAGCGGCTGCTAAATGAACACGTTCATTTACATAGCATTATTATGATCACAAAATTAATGGAAGAAAGATAAGCTCTTATCAAGGGTAAAAGAGGCAGAAGGGAGGACAGGAGCAAGGGAAGGGGCAACATACACCACCTTTGTGGTGGTGGCATACTCCGCATGTTGACCAAGCCAGTGTCTGTACCATGGTTGGTACATTTCATTAGGGTTCTGCAAGAGTATGGGAAACTAAATTAAATTAATTCGAATCTATAAATACTCCAAAACTAAAGGCTAATTTAAAAATATTTTTAAAATAAAGTTTAAATTAAAATCAATGACACTTTTCTGGTCTTTGGGTTGATTCCATTCCAATAAACTTGGCAATTCTTCATTCCAAAAATTTGAAATACTTGTCTTATTCTCTTTATTTCAAACATTTGGATATTTATGCTCTGTTCTGATGCTTATTTTGGTGAATAAGTGTTTTAAAACTCTAACTTGATTCTTTAAAATATATATATTTGTTTTAAAATTAATTTTTTATCCATTTATCCATTCACTCTCTGATGGTTTACAGTATCTTTATAACCATCAACTTTTAAATATACAGGCAACAATTTTTCATTCTTATTGTTCATGTTTCTAGATTCACTCAGAAGCTGTTTTGTTAGAGCCAAAGAACAATTCTTCATGATTTATTTAGGGTCTGTTAAATCTGTAATGAAGTATGGAGAAATTAAGATATTTGCAATGCCTAATCTTCACATCAGGACAAGATTCGCCACTTACACAGTCTTTTATTTGTTCAGAAAAATCTTTTAATTTACCTGCCAGACTTATGCTTAGACTTAGCTGTTCTTGTAACTAAAGTTATCTGCCCAGTGCAGGTTGGGTATCCACTTTCTTAGTTTTATAAATTCTGTGTTTCTAAACTAAGAACTTAAAAATCAAAGCCAAAAGTGGGGGAGGGGAGGGATCAAGCTGAAAAGATGGCCCAGTGGGTAAAGGTACTTGTCACCAAGCCCAATGGACACACACACAAGTAAATAAAATGATCATCATTTTCTTCATCTTTGAACTTCATGGAAATCACTCCATGCCACTCACAGCTGTATGCTGGTCAGCCCTGGTTTCATTTTTATGCTTTCCCTTGTCTACCTAGACGCTATAACATCCAGAAAAGGCAATACAGGCCCTTCCCAAATGCCACTGTCAACTGGAAGAAATGTCTTTCTTCCAGTCTAAGTACAGAGTTTCCAAATGGTTCCCAGGCATACAAGAATTCTTTCATGGCCATGTTTATGTAACTCTCTTTCCATAGTGATATTGCCATGTGTCATGGTTTGCTGCACATTTTCACAGAACATAGGCTGTGCATCCCATGTGTGCTCCACTGGCTCATGGCATCCTCTCACAGAAGATGAGGCTCCTTTGGAACACTCTGCCCTTAGTGACTCCACAGCGTCCAGCAGTCAACACATTCCTTTCAATGTGCTCATGAGACATCTGCTTAGGATTCATTCCACAACTGGACCAAACTTTGACCAAATGTGTTTGTCCATAGTTACTGGAGTCCTCTCTTCCTGAAAGCTCGTGACTCTCACTTGTCATCAGTGCCTGTGTCCTCTTGTAGTACATGATTTTTCAAAGATTACCAGCGGCAACTCCCTGATTACATATCTACATTCCTTCAACACCCTGGGATGAAACTTGGCTGTACCTGAAGACATGACCTCATGGCATGAGTTAAAGCTGGCTCTCCTTTTTCCGTTAATTTTCGGCAACAATTCTGTCATATAGTTCACACTATCATATTAGAACTCTGGAACTTGAGGGAACCAGAAGCTGTAAAAGTCTTTGTCATTATCTGGAAGACTCCTGTAATCCAACACAAAAAGCCAACTACCTCTTGGCAAGTGGTTAACAATGACATCCAGATTCATGATGGCTACTTCTATGGTCGGGATGCTTTTCCTGGTTCCCCTGTGTTACACTTTGGCACCTGCCTGTCCTGTCTCAGCTGTCCCCCATGTGCCATGCTGTTTGGAATGGCTCATCATTCTGAATCCTCAGCTAGAGCTTCTGAACTTGAACTTTGAACTTCTGATGGTTTCTTCTTGGCACGTGCATTGGAACTAACCCTCAGAGCTAAGGATGTACTCTTTGGTCGCACTGCTTCTGGGTTCATGGTCCCACAATCATTCTTTCACCTTCCAGTCTGAACTAACCTTGTTTCCACCACTGGTTCCACTGCCATTCTCACTGTGCAGTCTCCCACCCTGTCTCCCGCAATCCTGACTGCCTGCAGAGTCTGTTCCTGGCTCTACTGCTGTCAGTATGAACTCTTCAAATCAGCACACCAAACTGCTGCTTGAACAAATGGAGCTGCTTGCTAGGGACATATTGGATCCTTTGACCCGGATCAGTATTTAGACCACAACGCATCTCATGCCACTTTTCTCTGGTGAATTAGAAACTGACAAGAGACCAAGTATGTTTATCTGTATCCATCATAAACAGAAACTTATCACATTGAGGTAATAAATACCTATGTAAATGAAGTAAATAACGTCTGTCTAACTAGTTAGACAGTTGAGGAGGTTCTGTAAGGTCACTGTAAGGCTTCCCACTTCTACAAAACTTATGCATCTTGCCAAAGCCAATAGCATCCTTGTTGAAGCATGGAAATACATCACAGCTCCATTCGGGTCTGTATTAAAGCAGATTCTTCCCCATATCTCCACCCTACTGTACAGCCACTTAAATTGGGCACGATTCAGACCTGGAACATGTTGAGCATCCCTTGTTCAGGCTGCATTACTTTAGCCCCCAGGATCTGCCAGACCAGACTATCCAGCACTTTATGAGTACCTCCATTCAAGTGGAAGTAAATCCACTTCCAGGTCAGTCAAATGACTTCCAAGCCATTGATGGAAAGCTCTGTGTAAATGCAAGCACTACTGCAAGGCTAATCAGTAGGATATTAATTTCATTATTGCCTGTCAACCATTGTCAGTAAGGATTTCAGGAGCATAAAGTAGAATTAACTGGGTTTTAATTAAATACTTTTATTACATCCATATAATAAGAAGTTTATTTGTAATCAGAATTTGTCATTCTAATTATGCACATATTCAATTTGCTCATAATATGCTGTAGCACACAGAGCTCAGGAATAGAACACAGCTGCCCTCTTGTGTCACTTTCAGATAATTGAATCCATTCATGTTCTACTATCAGTGACCTGATTAGTGATGCATTTTTAAAGGTGGACATGAACTACGGATCTTCCCCTTCGGAAGTTAATTTACAAAGTGCAATATGTAAAAATCTACAAAATCTCCATATCACTTTAAACTGAACATATTATGATCTAATCCACTCTGTACGAATCCTCCTCTCACCCAGACATCCAGAGCCTTAAAATGCTTTCTTAGCATCTCATCATACTTCGCTAACAATTAACGTCCAATCTGTTCTTAATGAATGTGTGGGTCTTTGTAGGAGGTTCTTTTGTATTTCTGTTGCTTTCATTGGTTAAATAAAGAAACTGCCTTGTTCTTTTGATAGGGCAGAACTTAGATAGGCAGGGAAAAGAGAACTGAATGCTGGGAGAAAGAAGGCAGGCAGGGAGAGAGCTGCCATGGAGCCGCCAGAGTCAGACATGCTGAATCTTTCCCAGTAAGCCACGACCTCGTGGTAAACACAGATTAATAGATCAAGATATGAGAGTTGGCCAAGAAGAGACTAGATATAATGGGCCAGGCAGTAATTTAATTAATACAATTTCTGTGTGGTTATTTCAGGTGTAAGCTAGCCGGGCAGCAGGACACAGCCCACTCCTCCTGTAACAGGTCTATAATAACCATTCCCTACTGGTCAATTAATGATTCTATAAAGAATGAAATGGAAGTAAGTTCTCTTTCATAACATGAGAAACCTCCATGGAGAAACACTTGTGGTCTCTGTATTAGTCTGGAGTTTGTAATGTGTAATTACAAACAGGAATTTATTTTATAAATAAATTGGTTTATACAATTGGAGCCTAGATAGACCCACAATGGCTACCCGGAATATGCTGGATCCATATTCTAAAGAGCCAGCAAACCCTATAGTTACTCAGTACATGAAGCTAGAAAGCCTTAAAACAAGAGAGAGAAATGATACAACCCCAGGCCGGCCAAGGATGAATGCCTAGAACCCCCATGAAGAATTACTAGTGTGGGCTCCAGTCTGGTGGCCACAGACAATGGCCACGGCACTAGACACACTTGATCATGAAAAAATGGAGGTTGCTTTTGCCCACTGGTTTCTTCCTTCTTCCATTTTGCTCTATCCCAGGACTCAGTCTTTTGGACAGTTTTGCCCACATTCAGGGTAGTTTTTTCCCCCTCATTGCTGATCCACATGCTAATCATCCTCCTAACCCTCCACCATAAAAGGCCGTCATCCATCAGGTCACAGTAAAGCAATCATTCAATATGGAAATAGTATCTTATTAAGGCTATCTCATTAAAACTTAGACAACGAAGATAGTTTCTCATCAGCATTGATGTAAATGAAGGTTTTATTTCTTTGTTTGTAGTAAACAACAGCCTGTATACGTAAGTTATTAAAACAACTGCCAAGGCTACTTCACATAAACTTGAAGATCTCCTTGGCTTAAAATCACTGAATCTACACTTTGACTTGTTAACATCTGACTGGTGCTTAAAATGGGATAAAGAGGCTGGGTATCTCTGTCTTTATACTGTGTTTGTCTTCACTGCTGCTTTCACCTTTGGGTCAGATTCTACTGAACTCTATATGTAATTACACGGATAATTTTTAAAATGTTTTGTTCAAGACCATAATATATGAAGAAATTGACCTGCTGTCCATTGGAACTGATATATAATTCCCTTCTCTCATCCTTGTGCCTTTTCAGTAGCTCAATACCTAACATCCTGAGCCTTAGTCTGAGACGTACAAAAGACCAGGATGTTTGTTCAAAATGATGAAATCAACAGTAGGAGAAACTGAGCCATTCTTAGGCTAAGTTGACCGTCCACTGACCTACAAAGTCAAGGCAAAAATAATAGCACACGAGAAGTAAACATCTCCCAGAGCATGCTCCTGGCCAATGGAAAACTACCAAACTTCAGCCAACATCAGCAAAAATTAAAAGGAGGAGCTCCCTGGCCCCCTTCTCCATCAGTATTGAATCTTAATAACTCCTCCTGACAAAATGGCTTTGCCTGTTGTGGTAGTTGGAATGTAATTGGTTCCCATAATGCCATAGAGAATGGCACTATTAGGAGGTGTGACTTTGTTGGAGTAGGCATGGCCTTGTTGAAGAAAGTGTGTCATTGTGGAGGTCAGTTTTGAGGCTTTCTAAGCTCTGAATACCACCAAGTGTGTCAGTTGACTTCCTGTCTCCTGCAAGATGTAGGTCTCTTGGCTTATCCTCTGTCTGCATGTTGCCATGCTCCCTGCAATGATGATAATGCACTGAACCTCTGAAACTGGAAGCTAGCCCCAATTAAATGTTTTCTTTATAAGAGTTGTCCTGGTCATGGTGTCTCTTCACGGCAATAAAAACCTAAACTAAGACATCTGTATCCCATGATACTCGACTGGGTTCCATTTCCATGCCATGAGATCCCTGAACAGGAAAACATGATCCAACTAGCTATCCTAGTTGTCTGTACAACTAGCTATATGTAGTATCCTGATGAGTCTGTGTTATTTCAGGAAATCTGGAAAGTTAGAAAGTCAGGAAATGAGACCCTGCCTTTCAAACTATGCTCTGCATGTCTGGGCATCACCAGAAGTGCTCTAACCGTCCTCACTGAGGACAGCTCATCAAAGGCAGCAGACTTCCTGGAATCTTTCCCTTTGGTGATGGCAGCTGTGCCACCTCAGCCCCAGCACAAGAAAAGCATCTGTAGATGAGCAATCATTGTCCTCCCTGCTCCAGCTGGACTTCAGTACAAGGTGCAGAGCTGGGGAGGATCTGAGAGGAGGTGGGGGAGGGGAAATGGTGTAGGAGGTCCTTCTGCATTGTGTTGCTTTCTTTGGTTAAATAAAGAAACTGCCTTGGCCTTTTGATAGGGCAGGACTTAGATTGGTGGGGAAAAGAGAACAGAATGCTGGGAAGAAGACAAAGAGAGAGAGCTGCTGCCATGAAGCTGCCAAGTCAGACATGCTGAATCTTTCCCGGTAAGCCATGACCTCGTGGTGACACATAGATTATTAGAAACAGGTTGAATCAAGATGTGAGAGTTAGCCAATAAGAGGCTAGAGATAATGGGCCAGGCAGTATTTCAATGAATACAGTTTCTGTGTAATTATTTCGGGAGTTAAGCTAGCCGGGAGCTAGGAATGCGGCCCGCTCCATTCTTCATTACTACAGGGAAAATCATGATCACAATATTAAAAGCATTTTTTAATGTAAATGGAACTGGATGTCCAACACAAACAGGATACTTCAAAATTAGAGCTACTTTTCCATAAATACCAAAGGTGTAGAGGCCCATAAATCACTTTATGTGCCACCGTATTTAAAGCCAAAAGTTCTTTCTAAAAGAAAAAAATACATACCAGGAAATGTATGTAAATGCCAATAGGTGTTATCATTAGGCATCAATTAAAGGAATCAAATATGGCCAGTCAATTATTTCAGATGTAACAACCTATAATATGTAAGTCCCTTGTCAGGCTTTTAAAGGAGATCTATATTCTACATTCTTGCTAGAATTTAAAAAAGGACTATGACCTACCTTAGAGGAAGGAGGTAGCCTAGATAAACATCAACAACTTTCTTGCATTGTGAATGATTATCCCCTGCATTGCCCATGTAACATGGCATACCCCACTCATACTGAGTATTAGATAGAAATGACAGTTCTAGAATGTGGGAACTAAAGCGAGGCAGAAGCACATTAATGCTTGTACTGCAGACAATACTAGATAAGGTCTGGTCAACACATGCTTTCCAAAATGATATGGGAAGGTAGTGGCAGTGCAGGAAAACCCATGTAAATAACTGATTACACCAAGAAGAAGGTACACCACATCTGTGAAGCTTTATTTATATAACTAACCTAACACTGAGTCTTTTAGGAATGAAAGAAGTCATAATTAGAGTGACAAGAGTATGTAAACACGCAAGTTCACACAGCATCTTCTTTCCACTAAAGATTCAATTTTATTAAATTTGAAAATGATGTTCCACTGTTACTTAAAATTTGAGAGAATGCCAGGAGGCAGTGGTGCATGCCTTTATTCCCAGCACTCAGGAGGCAGAGGCAGGTGGATCTCTGTGAGTTCGAGACCAGCCTGGTCTACAAGAGCTGGGATTAAAGGCATGTGTCACCACCACCCAGTTTTACTTATCCCTTTTAATCAAGATCTGTCATTTAGTAGTTATGGAAGAATGCTTTCTTAATAAATGTCTTCTAACAATTCAGTTTCAATCCTCTAGCTGACCATACCTATTCCACACTTTGTAGAGCATTTAGAAATCAGTGATAGTGGCACAGCTGTTATGGAGGTAACCAACTTTTGTTCTTGGAGTAAATCTAAGGCCATTACATATAAAGGAATACATGCATGGTACTGTAAACCCAGTCAAAATCTCATGACTGGAGAGTCAAAAACTCGAAGAGGGGGGACCTTGCCACTTAGGTTTAGATAAATTCACATGGCACAAAATGTAGCCTAAATTGTTTATACCAATAGACAAATGCTACTGTAACCCTTACTCAGAGAAGCTTCCCTGTGCAGTGAAGGGAACTGAATGAAGAGACTCATGGATGCTAAAGATGCTTAGATGATAAGGTCTACAGAGACCCTCACACAACCCCATAAGGTCTCAGAGGCCATCTTCATCTTATGGAAGAGAGAATGGAAAGAATGCACGAGCAGGATGATGGGGAGAAATGCTGTCTCCAGGACATAGCACAGCCACTGGAAACACGATTTCACAGCAGGGCATGGCACAGCCACTGGAAACACGATTTCACAGCAGCCACAGTTGCCTGCACTGGACCTGCAAAAGACTGGGCTTGTTGACAGCCAATCATGGGTAGGGGAGGATTTCTTGGGGTCCTAATCTTTCCTGCTGGACTACAGACAGGGAATTACTGTATTCCGTTGTGTGCCAAGCAGTGAGCCCACCAGTCTCTGATGGACATTTCAGAAGTCATGGCCACACAGACTATCTTGGTTAAAATCAATGGGCCACAGAGTGAAACAAAAAGGGCAATGTCTCTAGGGAAAAGACCTGGAAAAAAAGGAGGGGGAATGGACAGAGTGAAAGGCTGACAAGAGGGCTGAGGCAGAGAGGAAACTGAATACACCATACACACGTGTGAAACTGTCAAAAGAAAAGTAATCAATAAAAGAGAAAAAGCAACAAACAGAACAAATAAAGAAAAAAAACACTATTATTCTCTAAATCCCCCAAATCCTGTCTTTGTATCTTCTAATAAAGTTAAATTCATGTGATATTAATTATTAACCCTTTCACAAGGCACAGGAAAACACAATTTAACTACTAACTAACGAAATTTTTTAACCTGATGCAGTGGTACACACTTATAATCCCTACACTTGGGAAATGGAGACAGAAAGATCATGAATTTGGGGATAAGCTACAGCTCATATCCTTTCTGGGCTACAAAGTGAGTTCCAGGTCAACCTGAGCTGTATAGAGAGACTTTGATTCAAACAAACGCAAAGGAAAATAAAAATTCTACTGATTTTCAGTAGAACATTTAAAATATAACCCAAATTAAAGTCGAGATACAGTAAAATTTAAAGACAAGAAGTTTAAAGACAATAAAATTTAATACCAATATATGTGACATTCAACT
The DNA here is from genome assembly GCA_004026605.1 of Ondatra zibethicus. Classification (NCBI taxonomy): domain Eukaryota; kingdom Metazoa; phylum Chordata; class Mammalia; order Rodentia; family Cricetidae; genus Ondatra; species Ondatra zibethicus. The sequence goes on along the minus strand of PVIU01001889.1, from coordinate 60,971 downwards.
GGTGATAATAGTGTCCCATGTGCTACTGAGTGTTTCAGTTTGGAGGATACCATGTACATCTTACCATCATTTAGTGTGTGTTGGCTGATCACTCCCGTTCGCCAGATACGAGCCTCTAGTCTGTGACAAAGGACCTATGTAAAGGCTTTGTTCATCAGACATCTGTGATGAGGCTGAGAGGCACACCTGGAACTCATCCCAGAAAACATGAAGCTTCTGTGTAATATAGAAAGAAACACAGGGTTTGCCTCACTGGAGTGCTACAGATATATAGGGAGGAAAAAGGAGCTCGCTCAGAGTGGCCTAGCTTCCTGTAGATCGAATGGCGCATGGACAAAGACTCAGTAGCAGAAATCAGTTCTCTAAACAGTGGCTACCATGAGCAAGAATCCACTTCTGCTCATTACGCTACAGCTCCTGACACCAGCAATCACCTCTTCAATTCTTTCTGTCCTCTCTTCGTGGCTTTCCCCATCCATACTTTCCACTTATCCACAGCTCATGCTTCCTCCTGGCTTCTGTATCTTACAGTTTTCAATACTATAACCTGGGGCCACTTTCTCTGTCTACTAGAGTTTAAAATCAGGCATAGTTGGGATATCTAAGCTGATTGCCACTCTTAACCCTGATGGATGGACAAGGTTCTTAGGCAGCCCTTCTGGTCACCTTGATCTAATCAGCTGTGGACAGAGACATGAGTTTACGTGGGGCAGAATGTGGTAACCCACATGGAATGAGCACCAATCTGGAACATGCGTCTTCGGTCAGCAACTACCCTGGGAAAAAGCCAAAAGTGTGGCTAGCATGAATCAGAAAGTAGTCCACTAAAAGAGCAATCTCAAAGCTAATGTAAGGATGGGGAAACATCCCTCTTTCTGAAATGAAGTAACAGATGTTCAGATTTCGCCCATTTCTCTATTTTAGACTATTAAAAAGCTGCAAAGATCAAAACTCCATGATATAAACCCAAATCAGCAACTGGGTCCTCGTTCTGACATTGACCTTCAGTCTTGGAGCCCATTCTCTCCTTCTCCCCTTTCCATCAGAATTATACAATAGACCAAGGCCAAAGAATTCTGCTTAGAACTACAGAGAAAAAGTTGAAGCTCCCCCTCAGACTTGATTCAGTGTTCTGCCATCACAAAACTCCTTGTGTAGAGCAGAAGCAGATTACAAAAAAAAATAATAAATTTTTCTTTGGTCTATTTTCCAGTATATTATAACTGACTATTTTTGTATTTGTTTTGGTAAGTATTCGGGACTCCACTACATCTCAATTATTCAATTAATTTCAATTAACTTCACAATTTATTAAATTAGAATAATAAAATTATAAGCATAATTCATTTGAAACCTAAATTATTCTAGGACAAGTTATTCATTTTCTCTGTGGCCCAGATTTCAAAGAGTGCAATTATAACCATGAAATAAAAAAGTCTTGGAGGAAGAAAGGACAATAAATTCTTCAAGTAAACAGATACCTGGGTTATTTATTTTATAATTTCAAATTCATGTGTATGCTTGATTCATAATACCAGATATTGGATTCATACTTGTAGAATATGAAAAACAGAATACTCAAGAGTTGGTAGAAGTGTTTACTTTATGAGCAAATGCCATTTGCAAAGATTCTCAATTGACCTGTTTTAAATTTGTCCATCTACAAGGTTTATCAGTCCACAGTTCGGAAGAATTATGCTGGAAACACTTACGAAAGCAAACAATAAAGCCAAGATCCAATTTACTGAAATGTAGATGAGAGTAAAAATAGGAGCTTAGCTAACTTTTCCATTATGAGAATGGAAGTAATTATGATCTATGATAAAGAGTCATTCTTAGATGAAAAATCAGAGTATCATCTGTGCTCTTTCCCTCCTCCAAGCCATTTTCTTCATCTTACAGATGCACAAAAACCAACACTAGACCAGTGAAGATTTTAGTTTTGAAAAAAGTTAACTAATAGGATGCATTGCAGCAATACTTTGGTGTAAAATCAGAAAGATTTTGGGTTTAAAAAGCATATTATTATTACTTAAAACTGTTATTTTGGGAAAACACACTCTGCACAGCTTTTCAAAATAAATGCACTATTTGCCATCACACATCTTTCATGTGACTGGATGTGAATTGTCATGAGCAACTCACAGTGCACTGCCTGCACCCAATGACTGTGCTCCAGAGAAACCATGGTGACAACCAAGAAGTCGTACACTTTTGTTCCATCCTGTATTTATTTAAGCAAACCAAATGTGTTGATAGGAAATTAATGCATCATAAATCCTTTACAAACACATATAGAAGACACAGAAAACCAAGACCCTGAAGAGATAATATGTGAGAACATAGTTCTGTGAAAGCCACAGCCAAGATGCCTGTCTGTCATTTTCCTCCTGGCGTCATTCAAGTAGTTTCGATAGATAGCAATCTGATTTCCACAAATGCTAATGGTTTTGGTGGCCTTGAAGGTATTGTGAGGGACTACAGTGTAATGCATGGGAGGCCAGGCCTTCTGTGCTATTTCAATACTGCTGTACATTATGAGGAGAAATCATTTCTTAGCACATGTTTACTGTGACAGCAATAAGCTGTGAACTCATTTGCATAGGTTAGTCCTTTGGACATCACAATGTGCCTCTGGTCCACCAAGGCTTAAAGATTCACAGTGTAGAGGAAAAAACATGAATTAAAGCATTTCTACTAAAATATATTTTAATAGCTGGTGTTAACAATTTGCATAACAAAAGCCAAATTATACTAATAACCTTATATCATTCTGTGATCCCCTTCCAATGAAAACACATTTACTGCTTCTTTCAAAATCATTATGTTCTCAAAGTTAGTACAGTTTTACAAATTAATCACCCACCACAATTGTACATATTTCAAAGCAAACAGAAGCCAAAGTACACCATTCCAATTTGTGTTTTTATCACAGGTCAAAAGCCAACAGTTCCACAAATATCATGCCTGTTACACACTTGTTGCTACTTCCAAAATGCTTAGCAATCCATTGTATGGACACAAAGGAAGGAGGCTGCAATACAGTTTTCTCTCTCTCCTTTAAAGGAAACCATCGTTAACAATAATTGACAACAGTGATGTTTATGCTATGCAAACAGGATACCATACATCACACGCAGTAAGCATGTGGAGTCCTGTGGATAGACTGAAGTCACAGACAGTTGGGAAGGACACTTGCCCAGGGAAGTCTGAGGATTCTAGCATCTTATGTGCCCTGGAATGATGACCACAGAATATTCCCACAATGTCTTGACTCTTTTGGCCATTAGTTATTAACAGTTACTTGCCTGGAAAAGGGCCCTAAGGGGCATGGAATTCTTCAGAGAGTTGTTCATTTTGGCATCTTAAATTAGTTTACATAGCTTCCTATTCAATTAAAGCTTTCTCATCACGTCGTATTATCCCATACAAGTGCAATGCAGCCACATTCAGATTATCAGAGACAAACAATTAAAACAAGATCAAATCATAAAGCTCATCATACGCAGTGAATTCAGCCTCATCATATAACTAATCTATCTCACCATAAATATTTTAAACCCCAAACTTAAACTTAACGCTTATATATTTCTCAACTATATATAAATCCACAAGAAAAAAACCAACTTTTCAGAAAATGGAAGAAGTCAGTATTTTCTAAAATTCTAAACCTTAAAAAGGAAAATACAACCTGTAACATCTTTCAGTTAGGGGCATCCCACTTCTCACCACAAAAAATAGCAATCATGTATCATAAAATATTGTTATAGAATATGCAGAAGCTTACTTGCTTGGTTTCCTTTCCAAGACCATAATGATAAACAGTATAATCAAAAAGGCACCTATTTTGTATATATCTATATTAGAACATTAGTATAAACTATATCCGCTGTATATAGGGCTGCATTATTAAAGATCACACTTATTTTCTTTATCGTTTCACTGAAAGGTTTCCACTAGAGGTGGAGGAACCTGAACCCTGGCTGTGTCACTTATGGAAAAGATTTTCCTAGCATTCCTGGAGTGTTATGAACCTCAGAACAGAGAAGATCTGGAATGAAAGACTTTAGTAAAACTGGCCAAGTGACATCATCATCTTGAAACAAAGGGCCTTGGTGAGAGAGGGACTGTCCTAATCTCACCCATCCCCACACAGGGTGCTTGGGCAAATTGTGCTTAGACATTCCTGGGTGCTCTGTGGAGGCTGAGATACATGGGAAGATGCAGGGGCTCCGGGAAGAATGACAACCAGATCGAAATTCCAAACTGGGTTTGCTGCACACGTGCGAACACAATGAGGACATGAAGTATTCATTTTGTCACAGGTTAGAAATAGTAAGCTCTCTAGAGAAAAAGAAATAGTTGTTTCAAATCTACTACAAAAGCTTACAACAAAAGCATTATATTCTGGTGTCAAACTTTTCTCAAGAGGAACATGAACCAAATACATTTGTCTTCAGAGCCTTTGACAAGTGTCTCAAGCATCTTCTTGTGCATCTGTCAGGCTTGAGAAACCACCTCATTTAGGAACAGGTGCATGCTCTCTGTGCTTGGCATTTAGTTTCCCTTAACTTGATTTCTAAAGGGCTTGTTTTTAAATTCATCTTTAGCTGTCAGTGTTACATGTGAGATACTGGCTGCCAAACTGCAAGGGGGAGGGAGGCATGTGGAAAGTGTGTAAAAAATATAGCATTTCCTAATGATGCTGAAAAAGATGGTATCTGGATATGACACATCTAGGCTCCTCTTTTCTGATGAGGTGGGTAACATCCTTACATGTGCCGGTAACAGTGTCACAACTACCAATGCATGACCTCAAGAGCATGAAATGTCTGGTTCTGCCTCAGTCTGTATTGAGAATAACTGCCCCTTATTGAATCCAGATCAGATCTTAATTCAGAAAAACTTAAAATAGAAATATCTTGCTATGCAAACATTATGTAAAGCTCAACATTGAGGACACTCATTTCCAAAATATGTACTGACTTTCACATTCATCAAATCTGACTTTGAAATTAATGAGTGCCAAAAACATGGGCCATTGAGCTGCTACTTTCTGGGGACTAGCTGATGTTCAGCATCATTTCAAAGTCGGCTTCTGTTGAGCTTCCTGCACACAATTATCAAAAATCATATCTTCCCTTCATTTAGCCTGAAATTTTCATCAACAACTACTCTTTTTAAAAAATAATCACAAACACACACAAATGGTCTGCCTGGGGGAGCACAAAGACACATAACATAAATGAGCCAGCTTATCACTCTTGCTATTAGTTTAAAGATTTTTGTAAAATTATTGCAGGTGCAATTTGGTTTTGTAGGTGTGTGTTTAAGACATGAAAACAGTTAGGAAGGTTAATCGTGGCTGGCTATTCAAATGACAGAAAATTAGCTCAGCTGTTTATTTACAAAGCTATAAAAACCCTTTCCAGGAAATTCTCAGTTATTTTTCTTTTCAATCTCCTATCAGTGTCACAGAAACACAGCTCAGTTAAGAAAAATTTTCTTTAAGGCAAATCTAATGAAACTACTGATTTTCAAAAGTATGGACTCACTTTTCAAAGTTTTCAATAAATCAGCTTTGAGTTTGGCCTCATGAACATTTCATTCAAATGTTTTTCACTGGTGGGTGCTTTGTTAATTTCCTTGAACACATTGAGTAGATAGTCCCACAATCTCAGCATCTTCTCACAATTTTGTGACTGCTCTCTCCTGTTTCGCATCACAAATGAATGCCAACCTGCTTCTAGTCACAGTAGGAGGCACCATGAGAAAAGCAGAGTTTGATAAACACTGACATCCACTAACTTCGACTGCAGACTGCATAGCAAATTTAAGATACAATAGTAATGGTTCTACTTGGGGCTGTGACTTATAAAACCCTGCACACTCACTCAAAACAAGACATTTATTTCTTTCTTAGTGAATCATCTGTTGGTTGCATGAAAAAAAAAATCGCTGATGATTTTCTTATCTAATCCTGAATGTGATTTAGAAAATGAAAACCAAGGTTGGGAAAGGAATCCTTTTCATAGACATACTTAGTGGCTATATTTCCATGCTAGAGTCTGAAGACCAATTGTCAAAATATAAGACCAAATCGTCAAATTGTGAAGCAAACTTCTACTTACTGTTTTGTGTTTTGTTTTCCCTCCGGTATACTGTATAGTCCATTTCCCCTTACACAGAATGCTGTTCAGTTCACTGCGCTTTTAAATCAATGGTTGCATTAAGTGAGCGAAAGCTATCCAGCAAATACATAAGTTTTCTATTTACTAGGGTATATGTGTATTTCCTCAGGCATGAGTCTTTCAAAACTAGAGTTTAATACAGCAAGAAAGTCTCAAGCAACTTTTCAAAATGTTCTCTTATGAGCTGGCAACTAGAAGAAAGGGCAGGGTGAGATCAGCCACACTGCTGACTTTTATAACAAGGATGGGCAAGCAGCTGCCATGTTACAGAAGCTTAAGCCCACTAGACATGCAACAGGATAGAGGCTACTAGGGAAATAATACAGATGACATTGAACTTTGCCCTTTGCAGAGTAGCTGTGAAGTTACCTGGTCCTGATGGTCTGAGGTCCTGAGCATGTGCTCTGCCCCACAGAATGTAAATGGAGATTGGCTGTGCCATGAAACACACGTGAAATACCATGAAACACTGAGAAATATAGGCTATACCATGAAACAAATGAGAAATAACCAGATCCTGGTGAGCCTAGGAAAAGGGCAAGTTCCCTACCTGCTCCCAAAGGCTGCAGTCAATATGATTTTAACCAGACTCATTCTGCCACTGTTCCCATTTATCATATTAGGCAATTCTCACTTGAATTGAAAATTACCCAATGATTCAAAAGCTGAACAATAATTTTTAAATTATTGGCTGTGTTGCTGGACTATGAGAATTGACTTCAGATGATTCCAGGTGACAGCTAAGAAGTTTCATACATTTGTTACATGTAAGGGACAATCAACATCTCTATTAAAGTCTACAAAAATACATTTCCCAGAAGGATTGAATAGCCAACTAAATAAAACCACAAACACAATTAGCAGCACCAGGTCTCCAGACCTAATGGTTTTGTTTACAGGAATTACTATGGATGCTGCTGCTTCCAGCCCAAAAGTCATTCCTTTCTCCTGGTACCTGTGTGTCTAATTGTCAAAGTAAGGATACATTATTGTAAAATAATTGCCAAGTTATCTGAAAAGTATCTTCTATCTTTTAAAAAGATTGGGTTTAGAATACATCCGAATAAAGCTCAAAGGGCAAGGAGGAAGAATTAATTCACAAACTCAATATAATTTGCCGGGAGCATGCCCGTTCTCCCGGTTCTCTGCACGGTGCCATACATCCAGCCGTCATCAATTGGCTGCACATTGACAATGTAGTCACCATCTCGGAAGGAAACCTCATCTTCATCCTGGGCACTGTAGTCGTACATGGCTCGGTAGGTCCTCTGAGAAAAGAAGAAGTGATTGGGTGTTGCAGTCACAGTTACAAATCTGGGTCCCCACAAGCCACCACACACATGATGACTATGAAGGCGTATAGGCATTGCTAATTCTAGAAATTTCAAGTTTGTTCATTTAGGGAAAACAGATCTAAGATCAAAGCAACAATCCCAAAAGATGACACAATAATTTAACCTTAAAAGACAACAATGAAATACAATAATTAAAATAGTGTGCTTGTCAAAAAATTGTCTTCTAAAGAGTGACCCAGGGTCCCACACACAGAAAATCCCAGAAGCCTTAGAAATGTAGATTTTCCCCTGCTCCCTCATTCTTCAGAAGATTAGCTCCCTTCCCCCACTTAACAGCAGGCCCATAGTTCACTGGTTTTCTGTCGATGTCTCCCCCTTGTATAGAAAATGAACTTTTCTAAAATAAGTACTAAACATTTTTGTTCCCTCTTAAGAATATATAAAAGAAATAACTTACTTAAACTTTACATATTTCAGATCACAGTGTTATAAATTTATATAGAAATGCCCTGATTTTTGATGTTATAAATTTATATAGAAATGCCCTGATTTTTGATGTACATATAAAGAGCATGGTGTTAAAGTGAAAAAAATTAAAGTGGGTTTTTCTCTTTGTTTTAGTTCAAGACTAACAGTTCATCTAATATTAATAGTCAGTAACTAAGGCAAAAATATCCATAGATGAAAGAGACTGAGGGAAGTGGCTGGCACACAATGGACCTGAAAGCACTTGGCTGCCTCTAAGTATTGAGAGATGTAACTTCACAATGAAGCACTGAGTATGACTACAAAGTAAGCATCATTCTGAACCTCAACTGAATGCTAATAGGGGTGTTTGAAGGATACTGTCATTCATAGACTTTCAATTGAAATGCAGTAATTCCATGTGGTAATTGCACAGATTTGGGGGTATAGCATGTCATCTCAATACCTGGAAACTATGTCTGTCAGATCAGAGTAACTGGGATATCTATTTACTATTTCTTTGTGTTCAAAACATTTAAGTTTCCGTCAGCTATTTTGCCTATGTCCATTCGACTTCTGAGGCCATTGTGATGAACGTGAAGATTAACTCTTTAACCTGACTATGGCACACCTGTACCTTCTCAGGCCTGGATGAAGAGTATACCAATCATGAATTTAAATTTGGGACACTGTGGTGGTTTGAATGAGAAATATTCTCCATAGGCTAAGGTATTTAAATATTTGATCTCCAGTCATGGCAAAATTTAAGACATATGTCCTTGCTAGAGAAAATATGTCACCGAGGGTTGACACTGAGAGAATATAGACTTGCCCTAATTCCAATTACTTTTCTGCTTTGTTCCTACAGTTGACATGTGACCTCTTAACTTTGTGTTCTGGCCACCATACCTCCTTGTTCTGGGCATGGGCTCTCATCCCTCTGGAGCCCAAGCCCAGATAAACTCGCCCCTCTCTAAGTTGCTTTCCGTCATGGTGTTTCATCACCACAACATAAAAGCAAGATAAAAAGGATCTCTGCTGCTAGATGTCATGTTTGTTTTATTGCTTGATGCAATGTTTATTAATGTGATTGTTTCTCATCACTTGACCTCAGCAATGGTTTTGTTTCCATTGAAAGAACTACATAGATAGTAATGTGTTAGGTTTTTTTTTTTTTTTCCAGAGCTGGGAGTTGAGCTCAGAAGCTTCTAGACAAGCACTCTACCACCAAGCTCTCCTCACTCTGTCACCAAGCAGGAACATTTGAAATCAGCACTTACTAGATTGGGTGAATGCTGCATGGACCTCATGGATGACACGCTGGTCTGGTGCATGTACCCGTAGCCTTGGGAGTGACTCTGCTGGTAAGCTCCAGGAAGAACAGGGGCTACACAAGGACACACACAAATTCCTAAGGTTAATGTCCAAATGCTCTACCTAAACCCAAGTGACTTCGAGCACTAACAGTAAAACAAAATGTCTTCAGTGCCCTATGAAATCCGAGAAACAACAGTACAGGCAATCTCTAGATTAGTCCAAATCTTAGTAATTAAGGAGATGAATTTAAAAATCTGTTTGTCATGCAGTTAACTATGTTCCTTTAAAGATCATTTTTACTAATTCTTTAAAAATTCCATGCAGTTTGCTTTGATCATAATCACACATGCCCTTCCTAACTCCTCCTTCCAAATCACCTTTGAGTTTTCTTTTGTTTTTGTTGTTTGTTTGTTTTAATCCATCAGTGCCAATTTGTGCTACCCCACCACTCTTGAGTGTGCTATACCCACCAGCAGTCACACCATCAAAGGGAATGGACTCCCCTCTCCCAGGAGCACTCAAAATGTCAGTCAACTTTGTTTTTAAGATTTCTATTACTCTACTGTAGATGCTATGGTAAAAAAAAAATAATTGAAACAAAAATTACTATATCCTTAACAAAAAAATCATGCTTACTTAAAAAAACTGTGAAAAGTAAAAAGAATCCAATAAGTGAGGTTAAAATTGTTAACCTAATTATATATTACCCCCTCCAACACTCAAGGGGCATCATGGAATAGTGGGCAGAAAGAGTTTAAGAGTAGGAGGATGGAAGATGTATAAACACACCATGGAGTTCCTTGTCTCATTTGGTAGGTCTATAACACAGCCCCTACACCTAAAGCTCGCAGATCCCCTGAAGAGGGGCAGAACAATTGTAAAAGCCAGAAGACAAGAACATATGATGCTATATAGTGTAGCTTATGTAGACACGCCGGGAAAGCTGGCATATATGACAATATAGCTATCTAAACAAGACTGCATAATTATAATTCCAGTCTTCACGCCAATGCATGTGGGGAAATTTCACAAGGTCCCACCCTTAAATGAAGAGCTAAAGGCCATCAATGCCTGTTGAAAATGGGAGATCAGTCTTCTTCAAGGACAAGCCCCTCTGATAGGTAATATAATTCTATGGTCAACCATAAAAACATGTACAAATGAGCAACACTGAGTTCTCTCTCTCTCTCTCTCTCTCTCTCTCTCTCTCTGTGTGTGTGTGTGTGTGTGTGTGTGTGTGTGAACCAATAACAATTATAAAAGAATCATAGGCTTGAGAGAGTGTTGTTGAGGACTAGGCCAATCCAAAGCTTTCTCAGAGGCCCAGACAAAAGGACAAAAGAGCACTAGGTCTGCGTTCCTGCCCAGGTGTATATTTGCCAAGTTGTAGTATGGAGCTGGGGCCAGGGCCTTAAAAGAGTTAAGGTTTTTGGTACCTAGGAACCTGACTCTTCCCCCAACTAAAAGGCTGTTGCTATCAGTCCCCAGGTCACTGTGTGCTTGGTCAATGACACATGAGAAATCCTGTGATCCCTTTGTGCAATATTGCTTGATTAGTTTCCTGCTGACTCCACCTCCATTTTGTGGTAGCTTTCTGCTGACTCTGTCCCACTCCCCCTGCAGACAGTGTGGAAGATGCTGTACATCTCCCTAAACTTTCCAGTAGGAGTCCTCTGCTCATGCAGACCTCTTGAATCCAGCTTTCCATCTTCTTAATTCTCATCCCTGATCCTCCCCTTCAGTACCTCACAGTTGGGGACTCTTATGCCTGCGTGTTTGGGTCAGAGTGGAGCAGGGACACAGGAGGCATTAGAGAGGAATTAAGGGAGGGTTTGAAGTGATATAAATATGGTAGTTACATATGTGATTCTGCAACAAATAAAAATTTAAATGGTAAAAGATATGACATAGACATTGCACTCAGGAACTCACTGCCACTGGTTACCTGAACAAGACTTGGCCAGTCCTCATTTTACCACGGATGAAAGGAGATCATGAGGTTCCATTCCTCCACTAGTGGTTATTGGCAGTTAATGGTTGCTTAGGGAAGTAGTATCATTTTTCCCTAATGGTATAACACTGATAAGTTGCCCATGCATCAGTAAATATCCCCAACCCATGTTCATGTGTCAACCATAATTAAACTTTATGCCCAGTGAGTTATACACACACATGCACACACACATACATGTGCATACACATGCACACATGCACACACACACACACACACACACACACACACAAACACACGGAAATACAAAAGAGACTTGTTGGGAAAGTTTCAATGGGAGAAGGGAGAGAGATAAGAGAGGACATGGGAATAAAATTCATTATATATGCATATGAAAGTATCAAAGAATAAAACAAAAATAAAAAATAAAACAATCAGGAGTTTCATAAGTACCATCCTCCTATGTTAAAATATATCAAAATGGTTCACTGAATTTTTACCATCTTCACCACTAATTAGGACATAGTTTCTGAGCCAAGCATGATGGTGCATTGTTGTGGGATATTTGTACACTGTGTGAAGATGTATTTGCTATGATTGGTGTAATAAAATGCTCAATAGCCTATAGCTAAGCAGGAGATATAGGAGGAATCAAGGTATGCATGCAGAAGACACCAGGAAACAGGAGAAGAAACAGGAGGTACAAGATGGAAGAGAGGTAACGCCACACGATAGAACACAGAGTAATAGAAATGGGTTGATTTACATAATAAGAGCTAGTTAGGAACAAGCCTAAGCTATAGGCTGAGCTTTGATAATTAATAAGAAGCATTGTGCCATTATTTGTGATCTGGCTGCCCAAATAAAATCCGACTGCAGTGCACACCTGTGACTCCATCACTGAGAAAGCTGAGGCAGAAGCACAATGAGTTTAGGCCAACCCAAGCTGCACAGATTGTATCTAGGACCCTTGAGTTACAAAGCAAGATTCTGACCCGAAAACAAGCAAGCAAACAACAAAAACAAAAACCCACTCAAACCAAAGCAAACAAGCAAACAAGACATCATTTATTTCTTGATGAGCTCTGATTTCTAGACAAATCACCTAAAACAGAGTACAGAAGCTATTTAAAAAAAAAAAAGCCCACAAGCCCATAAAAAAGCATGTTATTTGTACGTGAATTTCTCTATATTTCTGTATTTTTTCATAAACCACATCAATTTTAGTAAATCTGTATATATTCATAGCAATATATTATCAACAATAATTTATAAAACAGCAACAAAACAAACTAGTTACCAAAACATAACCAACGGCTCTTTTACTGATAGGGATTCCACATGTATCCATCTTTCTTGGCAGAAATTTAGGCAGAAGATGAATGGAGCTTTCTTCATGAAAGCATCCAAAGCAATACGTGTGTATTTCTAAAGTATTTGTAAGCAAATAAGCTATCAGTGAAGGCGGTTCAGTACCATGGCCTTCATTCCAGTTTGTATAATTATATACTTCATTAGAAAAAGATGTACAATACATGTGCTGTTAAAACCATAATAGTTTGCCATTTTAGTTTAATCAGGTTGAGCATATATACCTATAATAGGTTTATTTATTCAGGTCAGTTTTTATAATAAAAGGAATGAACAGATATAATTCTTAGGTGTTATGAGTTTAATATTTTATAAATGGCAAATGCATTCTAATGGTGCATGAAATCAATTCTTTGAAGAAGTTTAGTGATTAGCAAATTAAAACCTGCAATACATTCTCCAGATGATAATGATATTAAGTTGAATGGAGATTCTTTTTCAATAGTTTTTGAGTGAATTTATATTATGATATTATTACAAATTGTACCTAGTATCCAGCTAGGTCATCAAAGAGAGATTGCCAAGATACCTACTTAGATTGCAATTACTATAAATTTACTAAACTATGATTAAACCCCAAATCTTCCAGAAAACAGCCCTGGTTAAGATTATCAACTCAATTTTCTTACTTAATGTGAAGTGTTGTTGGGGATCTTCTCAAACTCGACCCATGAGGAAAAAGTAATGAAATCACCGTAAATACCCAGGCTCCTACTCTTGCTAGGTAGGAGACTTTCCTGCGGGAGCAGAGGAAGCTAGGAGCAATGACAGTCATTTCCCTCCCCAACCCCTGGCAAATACTCTTCAGTCACTGTGCGGCTCACTGCTGGGTCCACCACACAGTAAGTCTCTACAACAATTCACAATAATTACGACTGTCCGCTAAGTTCCAGGCGGGCCACACAGAGGAATGACAAAATAATTGCCCTCTGGACACCATGGTGGCCCTGGTCAATTAGGGAGATGGCTCTGGATATGTATGTAGGGCATGTCCAATTAAATACATAAATTAATGATGTAGACTAAGAAAAAAACCCTCAAAACTTGTTTTCACCATTTAGACAAGTCATTTCTTCATTAAATATTATTTGAATCTCTTCATAAATATTAAATATCATTTAGACATGTCTGTTCATTTACCAGAAAAAAACTATATGCAAATACATCACTATACAATTTAATTACAAACTTAAGTTTTATGCAAGGAATTAAGTATACCTATCATAAAATATTTTGGGGAAATGTTTCATGAAAGGACATTAGGGAAAAGCATGCTATCCCTGAGTCTACAGTTCAAAGTCTGTACGCCACAATTCCAGTTTTGTACTGCTTTTGTTACAAGTACCACTGCTTCACAGTACTCTCTACTTTTTGGGGAAAAAACAAAAACAAAAACTATGCATCCTCCATATATTCAATTGCTCAGAGCTGCCCTTCAAAGGGAACCAGCAGCTTCTGTTAACACAGTATGGAAATCGAGGCATCCAGTTTAGTCCTGGGTGTGGGTTGACAGGCAGGGGCACGCGCTCAAGAAGAGCCACTGCAGGGTAAGTGTTCTCCCAGCCCTGGGGTTTTCAGCATGTCTTCACTATTATCCTCATCTCTCTGAATTCCTTAGTAGAAAGTTTCCATGGAGTTGTAAAGCTTTGCTATCTGCCTTATAACTACTGCACTAAAGGAGCTTATAAACTAGAACTCTAAGAACATCACTGAAAGCCCAAGGAAAACAACAAAATAAAAATAAACAACAGTTCTTAAAAAGAGGCATGAGTATCCATTCTGTGTTGCTCTTACATTACATGAATGCCTTTCTTGAAACCTAGGAAAACAAACAAAAAATTAAAGGAGTGGCTTTAAAATTTCAGGTTAATAATTCAATGCAAGACCTCCATACTGACAACATGGGCTAACATCTCAATGTGGATAGGGGAAATCTCACAAGACCTCACCCCTAAATGAAGAGCTAAGGATATTAATGACTGCTGAGAGAATCAGTCTTCTACAGGGATAGGTTAGCCAAACCCAAGTGGTCAGCTCTGAACAATACTTATGAGCAACACTAAACGGATTCAGAGGCTGTGGTGTGTGTGTGTGTGTGTGTATACATGTGTGTGTGCATGTGTATATATACATATATATATGCATACTAAATGGACTCAGAGGGTGTGAAGATGTGAGGGTGTGCGTGTGTGTGTGTGTGTGTATGTATGTACATATGTAAACATTATAACTAAAGAAGAAGAGATCATGGAGTTGAGAGGTAGGGAAAATCTATGGGAAGAATTGGAGAGAAGAAAGTGTGGGATAGAAACAATGTAAATAAAACACTCATGCATAAAATTTTCAAAAACTAAATGTTAAAAAGAAAAGAACTCGATGAAATATTACTATTCTTTGTATGAAATTTCTTGCATTCTATGCATGAGGTTCATACTTGCTATTACAAAAGAAAGATGCCAAGGTTAACAGCAACAAGCAAGGTCAACGTATAAAAATAGAAGAAACATGGTGGCCTTTTCTCAAGCTAGTGTTTAGAGTTCATTAATATGAGGACAGGTGAGTGGTCACATGGTGCAGTACTTTCCGAACTCAAGAAGACTTAGCTTTAGGGATTTTCATAACGTTAATGCTTCAAAACAAACGTTTTCACTTTCCCAAGGCAACAACAAAACACAGGAGAGTGGACAACTTTATTTTACGTTGGTAAGATTTATCGACCAGAGATGTGGAAGTTGACCAAAGGACCAGTTCCAGTTCACATTCAATTTGGAACATAATACAATATTTGTAAAACCAAAATGTTTCTTCCTCTGTGTCATGAAGTTCTTCCACATACCACTTGTCTCAATAATTTCTAACTAAATGTTATTTTTTAATTTTTAATTTATTCATGTATATGAATACTTTGGCTAAACATTTATATGTTCACCATTTGTGTGTCCGGTGCCCAAGAAGGTCAGAAATGGGTGTTGGATGCCCTGGAACTGGACTCACAGGCGGTTGTGAGCCACCATGTGGTGCTAGGAATTCAACTGGGCCCTCTTCAAGAGCAATAAATAAGTGTTATTCCCATGTCCAATAAAACTGAAGGCTTGGAGGTTAAACAGGAAGGCTGGAGGAGGATCACCTTCTCTTGAGGAGAACACAGGACAGGGCTCAAGACACTAAAGACAAAGTGGAGGTTTTAAAGACCTCTCCTGAGCAAAGGTTAGTAAATGGCCAAAGTCCAATTACTAAAATGAAAAAGGTTTTATTGGCTGTACAAATAATGTGAACTGAGAACATAATTCGAGTTTTGTTTTCCCTCAGAGGCTCACTCTTTTATAAATCCAGCACAATCAGGAAACTGTCCTTCAGAAATTTTCCAATAATGAGTTCAGGACACAACAGAATGAAATTATTGTCATTATTTCTTTCCCCAACACTTCAGATTTATCAACTACTGCATGGTGAAGAATTTAATGAGATTGTGTTTTGGTTTGGGTTTCAGAACAATGTATCTCTATTTTGACAATAAGAAAGCATTTCTGTGAAGAAAAAGAATGAAGTGCTGCTTATTTGAACGTCTATTAATGAGCTAAGTTCTAAGATCCCTTTTGTTCAGGAGCAAGATGGCTGAGACATTGGGACAAATCTTTTTTTAAAAAAAAAATTGCCCCCCTCCAAAATAAATGTAGTCCCGTGATGTGATCATTCTGCTTAAATAACTTTTAATTTATTACATTTATTCATTTATTTAGTGGGTGCATGCCATGGGATGTTTAGAGGTCAGAAGATGACTTATGGAAATCAGTTTTCTTTTTCTACTCTGTGGGACCCAGGTATTTAATTCAGATAATCAGACCTGGTAGCAAGCACATTTACCCACTGATCCATCTCAAGACCTCTCAGCTTTTAAAGATATATTTTTATTGTGTGGCACCTGAGTCCCCATAAAACACAAGTGGAACCTAAATCCACATAGTTTATGTTCAAACCAACAGTGATACAAATTTCGTATCCCTTTGAATGCTAAGAAATTCTTTGCTTCTTCTGAAGATGACCTCCAGGTTTTATGCCAAGTTCTGGAGACAACTACTTAAGAAACAGATTTTTCACCCAGTAACCCAGGAACTAATAGACTCTAATACAAAAAAAAAATCTAGATTTTTGTTAAAACTGTCAAGTTTTGAAGGCATACCCAACTATCACTGTGGTAGAATAACTGCTCAAACTTGGAGATCATGTGCAAATCTGTAGCCTAGGATGAAGCCACAGCAGACACCTGACCTTCACCTGCTGTACCTGCCTTTCTCTCACCATGCCTGCTGGGACTAAAACTCCCCCACACAAAACAATGACCACGTGCGTTGCTGGCTGTCATGTAAGTCCAGACTCAAATCTGATTATCGTAAAACAAAAAATAATCACAGCAGATATAACAAGACTTTAAGGTCAATTTCTGACTAGTCACTGAGAGTTCAGGAAGTTCAAAGGCACTGAGGTCTGAGGAGCAGAGACGCTTCCAGAAGTGATGCACTGAAGTTTGAAGAAGAGCAGTCTGTGATTCCTGCTGGAGGAAAATCGGGATGAGAGGGAGAAAAAGGAAGGAGAATGCACCTAAGTGCTCATGATGATGAGGGAGGCTGGCTAATCACGCTCGAAGGCTGTACTCTGTCTATAGTCGATTTGTGCAGGGTGTTGGGGTAATGTTGGGGAATGAGCCCCGTAAGCAATGCATGTATTGTTAGCGAGATGTTCCCAAAGACGTCTGGAAGAAATTGTGGTATCAGTAATCCATTCACTTTGGGGAAAGCAAAATCGGATCTCAGAAAGTGATATTCCTTCTGAGGCAATGGCTTTTTAAAATTTATTTTGAGCCATTTTGGACTCTGATGAGAAGAGATAAAGAATGGAGAAGAAGATGGAGGGAGAGGGAGATAAAGGCGGAGAGAGGGGGAGGAAAGGGGGGAAGAAGGGAGGTAAAAAGAAAGAAAGCATTCTTTGTTTCTCATTCAGATTGCAATATCATTCTATTTTATCCAGAAAAACTATCTGCCTTATATGTACTTGTACATTTGATAAGCTACACATACTGATTGCATAATGATGTGTTAATCTACTGATTGGGTTTTATATTATGAAGAAACAAAAATTCATTTTCTTATCAATTAATTTCACAACAGAAATTAGGTCTATCAGCCATCATTCTTCAAAGTTATCTAGATATAAATAAAAATAGCAAAAAAATGACTTCACCAGATGTGACAATGCACACCTAGAATGCCAATACCCACTTCACCAGATATGACAATACACACCTAGAATGTCAATACCCACTTCACCAGATATGACAATACACACCTAGAATGTCAATACCCACTTCACCAGATATGACAATACACACCTAGAATGTCAATACCCACTTCACCAGGTGTGACAATGCACACCTAGAACACCAGCACTTAGGAGACTAACAACAGAAGATCCTTAGTTACAGGTCAGCAAAAGCTACATGGTCAGAAACGGTCTCAAAATTCAAAAGACATAAAACATCATGACAGATACAAACAAACTACAAATTCAGTTTAGAAATAACACCCAAATTCAGTTGGGAAATAGCCATTGAGTCTCTAGTTGAAATAATTTTCTTTGTAAAATCCTAGTCAGAAAGAAATTAGATTGAAGAGGATGAAACTGGGCTCATAAAGTTGAAATGTGGCTGAAAATAGAACTAAATTTATTTTAAAATGAAGGTGAATATTTCTAGACCAGAAGCTTTCTTTTAAGAGCTAAATATTTTTTATACCTGAAGTCTACAAATCTAGAAGTAAAATGACTAACATGAAGGAGGAGACTAACACACCTTTCACCTCACATCCTTGTGTGATGAACACCAGAACCTGCTGATGCTCACTTGTGTGACAGACGCCAAGGTCCAGCTCATGGTGCATGTTAGGCCTCTAGCTGCACTAGCCTGCATATCCGCTACTCTGCACCCTCTCGTCATCACCGTCTTTCTCTTCCTCTTCCTTCCCAGATTACCATAGTGACCACTGCTTTTCTTCCCTATTTGTGTGTATTTAATCTTTTTTACTTATAATTCAAACACAAATGAGATCATGTGATATTTTTCATAGTGTCCTGGCCTATTTTACTTAATGCAGTGTCCTCTGGCTCTGCCATGTTCTAGAAAATAGCAACATCCCCTTTTTAAGACTGAATAATAGTTCTTTTGTATTTTTTCTACATTTTCTTTATGCATCCCTCGATGAACATTAAGATTGCTAGCTGTGTTGAAAAAAAAATGCTGCACTGAACATGGGAATGCTTTATAAGGATCTGATTTCATCTCTTTAAGGGTATATACCTAGAAAACAGATTACTGTATTATACAGTAATTATTTATACTTTCTTGGAAACCCTCAAATTATTTTCTGTAATAGCCTACATGCCCCCCCAAAGTACATCAATGTTTCCTCTTCCAGAGAATTATTTTCTAGTACAGTAAACTGTCTAATTTGAAAACTGTGCTCATGGTTACAAGATAATAACCTTGAACTAGGCGCCAAAATGTCATCGATACATTTAAAAGCTCCTCAATGAATATTATGCAAATACTTGGGAGCCTCTGGATAGCATACACATTAAAAGACATTTGGAAATACAGCTAAGTGGACACGTGTTTATTACTTGCATATATTAGTAGCTTATTATTATTATTATTCCTTGTATTTGATACTCCTGCTCCAAGTTTAACAGGAAGTGAATTAATGACATTGTCCTGGAAAACTGAAGGATCTTGCCATCCTCACATTCAGCCTTCTGTCCATCATCCCTTCTCACCATACTCCCCATTTTTTTTAACATAGTTAAGTGACATTCTCATACCTCCACTGTCCCCACGGAGTTCATAACCTCATAACAAACCAGAGCATAATGAGGAAATTCTGATGGCTGCTTCTACTTTTGGGGCAGGGCGGACGCCATAAGCAAAATAAAACAATGAGTTCAGAAGTAGTTACATGAAAGCAGAGTATTATTGCAGAAATTATTTTCTGATTTCTTGGTTATGGAAGGTTGGTTGTCTCAAGATTTGTAATAAACATAACATTCAATGTTATGTCCCAGTAATCCTTCTTAATATTTTTAAAATTATAAATAGTAGTATTGTCTTCAAATTTAAACAAACTTTAATTAGAGAGTAATAATAATGTCAAGCTTTATTGATTTAACACATGAAGCAAAACTGCTTCTTTATCTTCCAGGTTAAAGTTTAAATTGAACATATTTATATACCCAGTGATATTTATTCATTATAAATATACCAGGTGACAGTTCTAGGATGGAGATCAAATGAAAAGTAAGAAGACAAAAAGATTATGTCCTAATTGAGTTTGGATTCTGGGAGAGAAAGTATGCAAATTTGTTAATTAAATGTCAAGAAGTATGGCTGGAAAGATGGATCAGTGGTTGAGAGCCCTGGCTGTTCTCCCAGAACGCCCAGAACTGATTCCCAGGACCCACATGGTAGTTTACAACTACCTGTAACTCCAGCCAAAGGGTATCACGTATCCTCTTCTCACTGCCCCTTTTCTGGCCTCCATGGGCAACCAGGCATGCAAGTGGTACACAGACATAGACACAGATGAAAACATTCATATACACATGGAGTGTATATGGAATGTATGACCAAAGAAAGTCTTTCTGATTGGTTGACATTTAATTGGATGACTGAAGTAAGCAAGAAATAAAATCACTGGAAGAAAGAGTGTTCTAGGCAAGGAGACCAGTGATTGGAAAGGCTAGAGGCAGATGGATAATAGGAAAGATGACATGGCCAGGAGGGCTGCATGGGCAGAGGAAAAGAGGAAAATGAAGATGAAGTCAGAACCAAGGCCCAGATCATGCAGTGCCTTGTGGACTATGGTCTTTCCGTTTTCCACTGTGAGACCGGGAGCCTTTGGGGTATTTGAAGCAAGAATCTATTGAGATCAAATACAGCTTTTGAAAGAATGTCTCTGATAGTGGGGCGAGCCCAGAGTAGAGCAATATGACTAAGGATGGAATTAGAGAGAGCAGGAGCCTAGTTCTATAAGCTCAATGCATCCAGAGAGTGATTCTCAAAGTATAGTGAGAGAAATGAGAAATGACTCACTGGTGTTATACAGACATACATTATTTTGAAGACAAAGCCAGCCATCAGGTGAACTAAATGTGAATCATGGGAGGAAGGGTAACATTGTCTCCAAGGTTTTCCCCAAAGTATTAAATAATCACATCATAGCTGAGCAGGTACGTACAAAGAGAAAACATGTAGAGTGAGGAGAGAAATCGGAAATAAGATTTTGTTTTCAGATGTGAGATTTAAGATGCCTATTAAACATCCAGTCATTGTTCTCCTGCTGGAGTCTGGGAGTTGTTGAAAAGGAAGGTGTTTGGTTTTCACCACACCTGCTCTTCATATAAACAACAATAACATAAAAACAATACAGTTTGCAACAAAAATTCACAATGCTGTTTTTATACCATTTGCTCCTCTATCTAAGAAGCCTTTGGTGGGAGTTAGATGCAACAAATCTGAACCACATTCTTAGTAAAACACTAAACCTCAAAGGAGAGCCCAGCAAGTCTGGGTAGCTCCTCCTCCAAATAGCCTATCAGCTACAGGTAAGCCCAAGGACCAGGGTTACATGATGCTAGATCCCGTCTCTGCTGAAGGGGCTCCATGGTGCCATACTCTAGTTGGGCATCTACTAGAACCATAAAGGCCCTGGGCACAAGAGGTGCCAAACCAGGCCCCCAGTGTGCCCCTCTGTTATCCAAGTCAGTGTTTCTGTATCCAGATCCTCTTATCTATTTCCTACTTGGTCAGTTCTATTCTGAGGCAATGCCTTCCAGAACACCATCTATCTGGTTCACCATCCAGAATATGGTGAGTTCATTGAAGACAATAACTGTATCTTTTCTTCGTGTGTTCCGGTAGCTCACCCACATTGAAGATACTAGATAAATGACAATAGGCAGACAGGTTAATGTACCACCAAATCTTGAGGGCGACACTCTTCTTAATTGGTGCAGTGCTTTGTTTTCACCTGTGGACAGTGGGTCAGAATTTCAGAAAATACTGAAACCTCTCTTTAAAATCTACTCTTTTTTTAAGCACATAAATGGTACTGTACACACAGCTTGGCCAGGCTGGGTTAAGCTCCATGAACCTCAGACATTTCCTTTGAGTCAGGAAAGGCGGAAAGGACTAGGGGAAAGTTCACAGGTTGGAAAGCTGAAAAGTCTGTGTTGGAAAGTGCACCTGTTTTTCATTCACCAGCACACCCCTACGCACTTTGATGCACTGCCGAAGAAACAGAAACACAGAAAATACCTGAAGCCAAACTGAGCACATACTCATACTGAGAACAGCGAAGAATTGCTGCAATTGCAAACACTTTAAAAATTCTATCAACAACAGAGGACGGCAAATGAAGGAAAGCCAGTGAGACACAAAGCAGTACCAGGAGGCAGATACACCATGTAGACAATGAAATAAAGACAAACACAAGATCAAAGGAGACCATAAGGAACGTGTCCACCAGACAACATGTGTGTCAGACAAAAAGCAAGCAAAGGACAACACTGGAAGGCAGTGGAGATGATTTCAGCTATTCAAGAATCAAAATAAAATTGGATGAAGTTTAAATAAAATCCTCCGTTATTGAATCAAAATAGCACAATAAAGATATTCAAGGAAACCCCTTTAGTAACTTAATCCACCGAAGAACAGCCTGGCAAGCAAAGCGAGTTCCAGATAATCACAGAGAATGAAAATATTCAGCAATCAAAGCAAGATGGGCAACTGGCATGAGAGACAAGCAGAAGCAACAAGAAAATAGAAAGTTCAGAGAATTCTTTTGGGTTAACAATGAAATCCAAATGCTGCACTGCTCTTTAAGGAAACAAGACGACTATCTAACCCTTTGTCCTAACGATTAGCATCTCCCCCTCTCTCCTAAGAGGGACCCCAGTAACTGCCCCTCACAGCTGCCTAGCCACCTAGCTTGTAAAGCTGAACAGATGGCTTTGGAACATAAACACATTGTCATAGAGACAAGGAAAAGAGTTCACTGAAATTTATGGCACTTAGCTAAAGAAGCATGAAATATCTCAGAACACTCTTGTCTGCTGTGCACAGGAAATCAGAGCCAGGGTCAGGACCCAAGGCTCAGAGTCCTGATATACAGCATGGCTTTGCCACATATGTCCCCTCTACAGCAGGGAATGACTGAATATATAATTTTCTAGGATATAACACATTGTAATCATATAAAGATCCTACACGCTCAAATTTAAAGAAATCAAGAAAATCTGGACGGGAAAAAGAGCATTTGAAATACATAAGAACATTTTCCATTTTCTTCATCCTCTAGCAAGTGTTAGAAAATGCATTTCAAATTCTGGGGACAGAGTTTAAACAAAGGCACATGATTGACCGTTGCTGCTAAAGACACTAATTATTTCCACCAAACAGTTGTCATCACCATCAAATCCTGTCTTTCAATCAATCAGCTCCTCCTCACCAGAGCCCAGCACAGCATGCATTTCAAAGGTGATCCTACATTTCAAAGCCTCCAAGAGGTCATGAATACTATCTCTTCCCTTCCTCAGCAGGAAAAGGCGGGGGGGGGGGGTCCCTCTGGAAATGTTCCTACTTCAAGTTGGTTTCAGCTTTACTTCAATGTCACTGAAACATCAAGACGTTGAAATAAAAGTGTGAAAGCTCACTTCCAGACAGACCTTCTACAAGAGAGTTTATTTCACAAAGATATTCCGTGTACTTGAGAATTCAGGGAGGTTAGAGATCAATGCAAGGTGTTTTCTTTGGTCACTTTCTACTTTATTCATATATTTATTGGCTAGATTGGTTGCCAAGAGAGCACACAGGATCCTCCAGGCTCTGCTTCCTACCACTGAGATTACAGCCATGCATCATCATACCTAGATTTTGACATGTATGCTGGGGATCTGAGTTCGAATCCTCATGCTTCATGCTTATGCAGCAGGAACTTTACCCACTGAGAAATCTCCCCAGCCCTGTGGCCCTTATTTTCTGGGTTGTTTTAGGTTATGGAACCTTTAGGATGCAGGCCTCCCTGGAGAAAGTGGGTCACTGGAGGAAACAGCTTTTGAGAGTTATGGCTTAACCCTGCTTGTGGTCCAAGCGCTCTGCTTCCTGGTTAACCAAGATGTGAAGAGTCCTCGCCACAAGCTTCTGCCACCATGAATACAATCATGCTTTTCCCGCCATGGTTGGCTGTTTAACCTCTTCCACCCTGAGCCACAATAAAACCTACCTCCCTTACATCACTTCTGCCAGCCAGTGGCTCAGGGATGCTCTTAGAGCAGTGGGAAAGGTAACACAAGTAGAGAGAGAGACTCTGCATGACAGACATGGCAGGAGAGACTCTGCATGGCAGACATGATATGACTTTCTAATCATGGAGAATGAATAAAGGACAAAAGGGCAGAGTGATTCCAAAGAGGTTGGTTCTATGACTTGAGAAGTTGCAGCTGTCACTTAGCAAACTGTAAGGCCAGGAAAGTAAAGATTTGAAAGGAGATAGGGTAGTGTGATGGCTAACATCATGCCTTAAGTTTAAATTACTGTGCTTAAGACATATAAAACAAATATGTCTCTAACTTACAAGCTCCACTTATATATAATATACTCTTTATTAAGGAACACTTCCTAGTTCTCCAGGTAGGCACTGAGGTATGAAGCCAGAGTTAAGATGTACAGATAATTTCCTGGAGTGTTAGGGCTGTTGTTCATGTAAGATAACAAGCCGTGTGTTTTCATCTACGTAAACAATTTGCTTGCCCCAGTTGCATTGGATGTACACTTGATGACATGTAAGTAGGAAGTACATAGACAGGAAATATGTTAGGATATATGCTTTCCTCTGATTGCATGAAGGCAGAAAGCACATAGCCTTGTGAGTTTTGCCTTTGTAAACCCCTGACTAATGTAATTCAGGGCCATAATCTAAGTACAAGTCTCCAGTATGGATCTTGCCAGTATCCATGTTCCTGGCTGGTATTTAATAAAATCTGTTATTTATTAAAATTTACTCATGGTCAGACTAGCAAAACTCTAAATGACCTCAGACCCATAACCACAGTTTGGTAGTTGGGGTAGTTTTGAATACACGAAATGTGCATGTCACTATTCACTTGAACACAGACAAGGTGGATCTCACTGACTATGCTTTACCTAAATGAAGGAACTCAAGGACATATTCTTATGTATCATAAAAACTTCTCCAAGGAGCATAGATACCTTCTAGTGTTGAATCTCCTGAGTTGATATCATCAAACTTTTACTACATTTTATCTTCTACTTCATACCTCAATGCCTACCTGAAAAACTAGGTATAGAGTCCCTAAATCAAGAGTATATTATCCTTGTAAGAGGTGCCTATAAACAGCAAAAACTTACAAATACCTCAAAAGAGTCCACTTGACATCAGAAGGCCTTCTTCAACCCAGTGAGCCATCACTGCCTGTCAAAAATACACCTCCTTCCACCTTGCTCAGAGTAGAAAATCCCTTCATTTTAAATAGCGTCTCTGGTCTGGGAGTGTGGTAGAATGTTTACCTAACAGGCAGGAAGCCCAAGATTTCATCCTGACACGAATCACTCACTAACAAGAGAATCACATTAGTAAATGCACAGTGTGCACATGTATATGTATATGTATGTATGGTATATGTGCATGTGTGTGTGCATGTCCTCATGTGTTTGGATGAATGTACGCATTGAAGGACAAAGTTAACAACTGTAGTCTTCCTCAGTTACTCTTCACCTGAACCCAGAACTTACCAATATAGTCTAGCTAGCCAGCATGCTCCAAAGAGTCCCTGTCTCTGCCTTCTCAGGCTGAAATCATGAAGGGCCACCATACCCACCGGGCATTAGTGCAGTTTCTGGGGAACCAAAATGTACTCATCATACTTTGCATGGCAAGTGGTTCTTGTTCTGTGGACAAACTCCACAGAACTCTCTCCAGACCATCAAAAACTACTGTTAAACTTCTTCTTAAATGAGCAAGATGGCACCTGCCTATAATCTCAGTGAACAGGAGGATGAGGCAGAAAGATTACAAGCTATTTTCAGCTCTGTTCTTCAAACTCTTAATAGAAGCAAAAGAATATGTATTGGTACTTTTTCTCAACAGAGACATCATCTCATTCAGTTCAACTTCAAATGGGAGTTGATTCTCTTTTTTAAATAGTTTGAGGAAAAACACAACAGTGATTTGAAAGGCAAGAGGAGATTGTGCACGGCTAACAGCAGTGGGTTTTACAGCCGTGGGAGGGAAAAAGTAGTGACCCAGGCTAACCCCGGCATCTCTACTGCAGATGGGAGGTGAGGCCCCTGAAGTAAGCAATTCCGAATTTTCTTTTTTCTTTTTCTTTTTCCTTTTTTTTAATTGATTTTTATTGAGCTCTACATTTTTCTCTGCTCCCCTCCCTGCCTCTCCCCTCCCCCTTTCAGCTCTCCCCCAAGGTCCCCATGCAAACTAGCCTACAAACCACAATCCCAGAGAACTTAGACAACAATAAGGACACTAAGAGTGACTTACATAGATCTAATCTACATGGGAAGTAGAAAAAGACAAGATCTTCTCAGTTCAGAATTTTCTGTGTCTATGTGGAGTCACCCAAGGCCATACGTAGACTTGGAAGAGGGCTTTGGAATATTGCGCCAGTGCACTCTCTGAATTTTAGCTGTCTAGCTGACACTTCTATTTGAGCGAGCCAATGTCATGACCTTACAGTACTCTGCTCAGTCAGAACCACGTTCCTTACTTGAGGAAATCTTCTCTAACATCAAGGCTAAACGGAATTGCTTGTCAACTATCCTTTAGGCCCTGTCTCATCTGCACATATCACTGACTCTGCTTATAACTATGTAGTAGCATTTTTGTGCCTATTTAATATCAGGGTCCCCCACCAGAGGCTATGCCCCGCCTCGCAGTAGATCCCTGTCTCTTTTGCTCACCATGGAATGCATTACTGATCCAAGTTCTTGGCTGGTGCAGATGTATGTTTGATGAGTGATTGTTGTATTGTTGTGCACAATGAAATATAAGAGTCACCACTGAAGCAAACACCCTGGGTGATGTTAAATGTCACTGACCACACTACTTCTTACATTTACTTCTTGTGTTTATCTCATCAAGCATCAGTGGTAGTGTGTGCACCCAGAACTTTGAAAAGCACTGAAGGAACAGTCTGTATCTCCCACCCAAAAAGAAGAAAAATAATTGAAGTAGTTACAGAAGCCTTCATGAATCAGCCAGACCCTGAAGAAAGCAAGCAACTGGCTTTTTGTCTACAATAAAGCAAAACTAGTTCATAATTGTTTCTTTGGAACTGCATAAAAAAGGGCTGTGGATAATCTTACAGGCACTACAATCTAAGCACTTGAAAGCTTGAGATAGGAGGACCACAAGTTTGAGGCCTGTCTGAGTTTATATATAGCAAGATTCTGTCTTGGAAAAAGGATGAATAAAAGGAAGTCCTCCATCTCCAACAAATCCTCTAGCAATCTCACGCCAGACTGTGTTTACGATTCAAGTATAAAGAGTATGACTGGTTTTATGTTCATAATGTGTTATTGTGGCAAATACAGACAATGACTTGCTAGCAAGAGCTGTCCTCAGAAATGATGCTTACTTCCCCTAAGTATTCAACTACTTAACTTCAAACTCCTACCTAGCAACTTCAGCAGTCTGATCTTTGGCAAGAAAACTCACAGTATTTGAGCTGTTTTCTTGCCTTCCCAATGCACTGAGTCTTGTTATTAATAGCAGCTTTATCAGCCACAGCTACCATGTAACATCCTAATGGAATTCACTGAAAGTTCTACAAGCAATCCATTAGCTTTGATACAGAAAAGAAAAACCACATGAAAAGAAGTGGAATTCACAATAAAGTGATGATTATTATCACCAACAGTATTTTTCTACTTAAAAAAAAAGAAATCTTACATCCCAAGTGTTACATGTCATTTCTTTTTGACAAGCTGTAACTCAATAAATATATGTCAGTATTAAAATACACACCATTTTATAGCAATCTCTTAACCACTCAAGTGTTACTGTAAGATTGATTTTTCTCCCCCTAATGGAAGCCATACCAAAACTACACAGAGCTCTGGTGTCTACTAAGACTGTGCATATCCATGACATACACACCAGTCATGCGCCCCATAGCAAGTTTTCCAGGACCCTTTGTTGTTATGGTTCATTATATGGACAACAGTGAAGCATGCAGAACTACAAATTAGTAGTTTTAAGCAAAAGATTCTTATCTTTCCAAGCTTCAAATTAAAATTCCAAGTACACCCAAGCTGTTTGTGCAAAGGTGAAAGTATGTACAAGACACTCTGGTGCACACCTGAGAGGTGAGTTAGTTTTAAAAGGCTGCTGTTTGATACCTCCTTCGTCAGACGGCCTGGTTACCTCACTGCAGCATGAAAAGCTAGGGTAGAGCTCGGAGATCTCCGACTTGTCATCTCCCAGACCTGTACCAAAAGTGCTGCTGGACTGGGAACGAGACAGGTGTCTCCGGTACTGACTCGCCTTTTCTACATCAGAGGGAGAATATTCGACACATGAGTGCGTGACTTAGACAACAAACAAAGCTTCATGGGGAAGCAAAACATTTCCTGATTAAATAATAATCCCGAAGCTCTGCTATCGGTTCTGGTGAGTCGCCCCAGACTTAGCATGGACTGCATCACATACATATGGGACCTAAAAGATGTTTCTTCTCATTTAGTCTGTAGGGTTTGTTTGTTTGTTTTAAGAGACATAAAGGATAGGAGACAGGCAATCACTAAGCAAACACTAGAAAAGTAACATATATATATTCTTTGAAAGTGAACATCTGCTTTAAATACTTGCTTTCAAGTAGCCCTGAGTACATGGTATTTGTATCTTGTTGTTTTTTTTTTTTTGAGACTGTGAAATTAGATAGTAATTTTCAAACCATATTTGCTTAACATGGCGTAAAAGTCTAAATGTCTGGTCATGCTGTAACTATACCAAATCATTCATATTTTTTTCCCTTTTAGTGATAGACATGTCATCCAAGCTCACAATCAAATGAGCCTCTGTGGGGGAAAAGGCATGTATAAAAACTCAGAGAGAGAAGCAAAACTCCTGAAAGTTTAATTGGAAAGCTTGCATGATGCTGTAGAGAAACCTTCCTGTTGTTATGTGTATAAGTTTTGAATCTTGACTCTAAAATACTATAATACTGTATTTCAAGAAACAAATTTCCCTTCTGTCTCAGCAGCTCTTTGCAATCCAAATAACTAGATCTGCAGTCCCAGAAAGCCTATAGAATCATATTTGCCAATGAAAGGCAAATGTAAGTATGCTCTAGACACCGTTTTAAATGAATCTAGGACAAACTAATGTAGGATTTATTTCCAAGTTCCTTTTATAAGTTTTGTTTTCATAAATAACTAATGTTATTCTAAAGTGACATAGTACATTTCTTGCATTTTCTGAATTCTCAGCTTTCAATTTCCATGGCATGTTTGCCACAGTGAAAGTCTATAATGCATCATCATTAACTTTCAAACAAAACCTAGGGAAACAGAGAGGAACTCAAACAATACCAGAGAGCATATGGAGACTTCTAGACTGAATATTGTCCTCCAGGGGGTCAATGTCGAAGATGGAGCCAGGATCTGTGCGCCATACTTTGAGGTCTTTCACCAAAAGGAAGAAACCAAGAAATGAAGAGGGAGCTTTGAAAAGTCAGCAAGGGAAGCAGTCAAGCAAAAGCAACATGTTAAAAGTGGCCAGTGCACTTCAGAGCAGAGAAATGGGGGAGCGGTCCTCACTTTCATCAAATGTGAGCAGCCAGGTTTCTTCACTGCCCAGCATGAGAGTCTCCATGAAGCACCTATGGCTCCGCCATTCACACATGGCTGCCATGTTCAGTTCTATAGCATCCCCAAACCCCAGCACTCCTGTGCTTCACCCAAGTTACAGGCAACATCTGCTCAAGTTCCTGCCTGAGGATACCTGAGTAGTCATGGGAAATGACAGAAATGCTTTTGTTTAAAACTGTCCTCTCCCTGTACCGGGAAAGAATGCTGGAATTGTAGACAAATGGCAGGGTCAGTTTTCATTCCAAGACTGGTGGGGTCTATGGGAACAAATGAAGCCATAGAGGACACATTTATCCCAATTCTGTAGAAAGGATTCCAACAAGGAACCATGAGGGATGGGGCATGAAGGCATGAGCAAACATGCTTTCTGCCCTCAATGAATCATAGATTAGTTACTTCTTTGTTCAGTTACCACACTGTCACCATAGTTTATATCTGAAGTGTTCCCACAAAGGTCCATGTATTGAAGGCAACTTCACTAGCCTGTGACATTTTTTAAAGTTGTAGAAACTTCAAGAGGTGATCCCTGGTGACAGGAAGTTAGGTAACTGGGGCGTTCCTTTTAAGACCACCTTGGGACAAGCCCACCCAACTCTCCATTGTTTTCCAGTGGCTGTCTTTCTCTGCCGCACACTCTGACTGCCCTGCACTGCCCTGCCACAAGACCCAAAGCCAGAGAGCCAAAAGACAATGGGCTCAAACCTCATGCTGTCAGACAAATGAACACAATTCCTCTTAAGTTGATTTCTCCAATATTTTGTCACAATGACAGACATCTGGCTAACAAACACAGCAGCCAATGTGCCCTTCTTTTATTGTAGCTACAGGCAAAACTCAAGTTTAATAATTTCTGAATGTATTCATTGTCACAATGCCTGGACCTAAGAGGGCTGTGCAGTGATACAAAACTGGGAAATAAATACCCAATTATGGAAGAAATGAGAGGAGCTTAAGACAGCATAGTTAGAGAACTAAAAGCAAAGACTTTCTTCTCAATGGTATACTGCGCGATATATGCCAAGTCTCTGTTACGGCCTGACTCGTGTCCACTATTATAGGCACTGCTGTTCTTATCATTTCATAGATAAGGAGCCTGAGACCAAGAAGGATTCAGTAGCCCTGCCAAGTTCATCCAAATAGTAAACAGCAGCAGCGGGACTCCACAGCAAAAATAGGAGCAGCATCAACGGTCTTGGTCGACACTGATCAGCAAATCTATGAGCCTGCATTTCCATGCATGACATAGACCCTGGCTCGCTGGGACGTTTAGTGTTGGTTAAATGTATTTTGCTTTATGATCTTATAAGCAAGCCTTCATGGACACTGATTTTTCCCCATAAGAAAAAAGAAACTGACTCCTAGATTGCCCATTGAATAAATAATTTTAGTTATAAATCTATATTTTAAAAAATAGTGATAAGTGCTATTGAAAATACTATAAATACTAACTGAGAGCCCTGTCTAGACAATTTCATCACTTTTAGCAATGATTTTACCATCATTCCTAGTCCCTCGTCTTTGTAGGACCCCAGGGTGAGATGAATCACACCACTCTGTCTTATGAGTTATTAGCACAAATCAATGAAACTCTACTTCTGTATCACTTTTACTGAAAACATCACAATTCATCCATCCATCTTACTATGACCCAGTAAATAATCAACCTGGGGAAATGAGTGAAGCTATCAATAGCCTACAAATAGGCCTGGAGTATTCCTTTGGAGACTACTCTGCTCCCCATTGTAAGGATCCAAGTCACTGGGGGCTGAGGTTAGCACTTTCACTTTAGACTAAATGTCACTCTGTGAAATGTGTGCTTCCCCACCCAACCCACCTCTCTACACCCTTTCTGACTCTCCAGCAGAAGCCCTTCCCTTGAAGAGGAAGGTAACCTAACAGTGAGGTTACTGAAAGTTGTATACCGTGGTCGCCAAAAACTCTGACTGGGATGGCAACTTGTACCGTCAACTTGACAGAATCTAAAGCCTCTGTGGAGACACATCCCTAGACACACCTGGGAGGGATTATCTTGACTGAGATAACTAAGGTGGGGAGACCCATCCTAAATGCAGATGGTGCCATTCTATGCGTTGTGGCCCTGGAGTGGATGAAAGGGAGACAGTGAGCTGAGCACAAGGGACCAACTGCCGGCTCCAGCTGCTCCTGCCACAACTTTGTGATCTATGCTGAGACTTGATGGCTTTCCTTTCCAGCCTGCTTCTATGTCAGCTTGATTCCTGCTGATAGCTCTAGCCACATTCTCTAGGATGTCCCTTGACTGAATGTAAGAAAAAGACACAATGAAGAAAGGGCTCCTCTCTAAACAACCAGGCTTTCAGGTGGCCCCCAAATATCCTAGCACAGAAATACAGTTCAAAAATACAAGTCATTTGTGTGACAGAATACCATCAGATTCTCTTTAACGACCAAAGAGCCTAAACGGGAAATAACTCTTCTGTCTCCCATGGACATGATGTCTACGGGACAACACTTTCACCCAGCAAGCACACAAGCTCCAGGAAGCAGAATGTTCAACCATTATAATCACTGCTCTCAGGGATGATGCTGTTTAACAAGGCGATATTACACAGAACTATTGACAATAGAAAGTACTAGCAATACTGAAATCCCTGGGTCCGTTTCACCATGATGCCAGGGCATTCTACCTGTGATCTATTTGGAAGTTACCCAAACCTGTGAGGTCAGATGAATGTGGAACCTAGTTCTAGAGGGGGCACAGTCATTTGCCTATGCATACTTGCAAGAAGACCACACGCTTACCAACAATGATCCCAGGTCTCCGATCCATCTCCACGACATGAGGCTGGACCCCTTTATAGGCAGCATCGCTCACAACCTGGGTGTTCTTCCTCGCCCGCTCCATCACAGGATCATCCACAATGGGAGTGAAGCCTCTCCCCTTTGTCTTCTCAAAATCTTCATGATATTTGACCTGGAAAAGAAAAATAAAGTATTATTAATTCAAACTGAAATTCCTGATTGTATCACAAAATTTTTATAAATGATAAACCACATAAAGTGCATCTGGGTTTTTACATACAATAAATATAATAGGGTATAACATATTTTGCACAAATGCCCCAGAAACAATGTCAGAAACCAAGCGTCGATAATTTTATATTTTTAAACACTATAAATAGCATCTCCTTTAAATGATATGCAAAGCTATATATCAGTAAAATATAAAAGACAATTACTTAAAAACATTAGTTATTGCCTAAAGCACACAGTTTGACTATGAATTGCTTTCCTGTCTTTCACCTGTAATATGCAATAGTGATTAGTCATTGGAGCATAATTCTTCAAGACGACAGTGCTACTTAAAATTAGATTAAGAGAGTTATATATATTGTGCAAAATTTCATGTATAATTATAAAAAATTGTGTATATTATAAAACATACATTCTTTTCA
Source organism: Ondatra zibethicus (assembly GCA_004026605.1). Lineage (NCBI taxonomy): Eukaryota > Metazoa > Chordata > Mammalia > Rodentia > Cricetidae > Ondatra > Ondatra zibethicus. The sequence goes on along the minus strand of PVIU01001889.1, from coordinate 27,999 downwards.
TGTACTGAAATTCAAAGAGGGCAATAATCGTTAACACTTTGAAATTACACTGGCTTATGCTAAACATTTTAAATGGGTAAACTTTATGGTAAAAAAAAATTGGTACAAAACTGCTTTTGAAACACACTCAAAAATAATCTTTATAATATGCAAATATACCAAAATAAGTCTTAAAATTAAGTAAAAAAAAGTCTAGGTGAATGTCATTTACAAATGTATTTATAATTATCAAGTTAGAAATAAAAACACACCAAAAATGATCGAGGGGAAATTATTTTATTAGAGTAAACATTTTCATTACATTTCAGTGTAGTTATAATACCCTGCCCCAAGGGCTCATTCCCATGCCCATGTGTTGTTAGTTGTCCAGATTAATAGTGAACTATGCCATCCAAACACAGGTCTTGCCATTCCTTAGTATGTTTTAGTCATGGAGACAACGATCTGTCGCATCCTACCATGGAAGCATGGTTTTGTGCTTCTTTAACATGTCTCAAAGCAGGTGTATCTAAGATCAGACATGGTCTGCCTTTCATTTGCTTGTGGTCCTGCATGTATTTCACCTGCAAAGGAAACAGCAGACATTCATATAACTGGATAACTATAATCTAAAAGCTGCATAACATTTTAAAGCTTTTCAAATGGGTGAGTCATGTGCAACCTACTCAGAATTATTTCCCAGGTAGCTTTTCTTTCAATGGATTACATTTTATTCCAGAATAGTCACCTAAAATTACACTCTTGATGATTCCCCTTAAAATACTGTATAAAGGACTGAAGTCTGTCAACAGCAAACAAACACGTGTGCCCAGCAGTCAGGAAATAACCACCAGTGGACCTGCTCAGCACATTTAAACACGGCAAATAAAACATGAAACAGAGCCCTGACGTATTTTCTGTTGCTAAGCAATGTTCTACTCTAAGAGTGCTGAGGGAAGTACATGAGATGTCTTCTGATTTCCTTTCTTTTTTCCCTCTCTAGAGAATAAGGAACACGAGGATCAGTTCTATGTTTTCTTCTGAGCAGTTGGAGCTTAAAGACAATTGATGTTGAATATGCCCAGTCTCTCTAGACAGGAATGCTATGAGAGAGATGTCAACTATGAATCCCATGTGCTGACCCCCAGGCATGGAAATCTGCCGGTGTGCTGGGTTCAGGGCTCAGAACTGTGGGCATTTCTGGGATTCCTGCCATGGAGCCCTGGAGCCCTGGAGCCCTGCAATTCACTAAGGCGATGCATACTCACCGTGAACAGTTTTCCTGATTTAGTTTTAGTGATATTAACTGCACTAAACCTTTTGTCTTCTGAATTCTTATTTTGAATTATCCATTTTTACATGTTTTTGTAGAAAGCATTTAATAACTCACGTTCAGTGAAGTACATTAGTAAAATGACAATTTTTTAATTTATATATTAAAGACTTGGTCAGTTTCAAAGATATTGAATAAAATAACATGATTCATAGCTTAAATAAACTATAGATGTAGCTATCAGTCTAGGAATATTAACAAGGGATTGCACAATAATGTAAATGTATATAGTGAAAGCTTTCGGGATTCATCTGTGATGGTATATGTGTTTATTGGAAATAGATTTTATTCATAAGACAATAAACAACACAAGTAAATTGTAAAGGATACATCCTTTGCAATGGTCCAGAATGAATTAAAACCACTTGCCGAGCTAATATTTTCTTGATTCTTCTTTACTCTTTCCATTTCAGGAGTTATGCTTAAAGCCGTGGCCCTTCCCAGTTGACCTTTATAATAAACCTACCATTTCAGAGAAGGAAAATAGAAGATTGTGAATCCATTCAACAAAAAAGGAATCATGTCATATTTAATTTTAAAGGACTAGCCAAGGACTGGAACTCATTAAAACAAAGGAGAAAAGGAGGAGAGGGAGGGGGAGAGGACTTAAAATGCTTTCATCTTCAAGCATCGATTTCATTTTGGCATAGCAGCATACCTCTTCTCAATCAGTGTGGCTAGGCTCACATATATCACTAGTGAGCCTGGAGTGAGCCTTTAATCCCAGATGGGCATGAGAAGAAATGCTTTGTGGATGTGAAGAGTCTTGTTTGAATAGAATGGAATCGCATAGCTGTGTGTTCTCAGAAATTAACTGCGGCAGAGCCTTGAAAGGTTGCATTTCACAGGTGACCATGGCAAGTCATGTAAAGACACCATGCTTGCCTCTATTGCATTCCTCCTCTTCACTAACCACATCCCTTCTTCATAATAACAGAGTCATATCAAGTATGACTAGGAAGAAATGAACATCTACTCCTCCAAAAGATAGCTCCTAGGGAAAGAATCAAATGATAACCTGTCTTTGACTCATAAACTGGTCAAATGGCTTTATGAGTTTGAGGCATAAAAGACTTCTTTGAAGATTAATAGATTTCTAAATTTCCTCTTCCAAGGAGCCCACTCTGTACATTAATGAGTTCCTAAAAGGATGCTCTCAGTGAACTGTGGGTGGGTTATATAAACAGAAGGATCTAGGGCAGTCCACAGTCTAAGTAAAAATGCAGCCTTGGGCCAAGTACCTATTAACTGGTCCATTTCACATGCTATAGCCAGTCAACCACACATACTTCACCATTTTCCCCCAGAAACATAGCAATAATCATCATGAGTGAGAGAAAGGGTCAGGAAGGGCCTGACAAACAAGAACTCAGGCAGGTAGGAAGCAGAGCAAACTAAACTGCCAGACCAAGATGCCAGAAACGACCCAGTCTTTGGTAGGCAACCACAGCAATCACCAGCATGAAAGTAAGATGAGGCTGATATGCCACAAACTGCAGGACAGTCATCACTATACAACACTGCACACGACAGCCCCTACCACCTGACCCTGTCCTCTGAAGAAGCTGCCGGTCAGCTAAGACCTTCAACTCAGATACAGAAACTCTCTAATACAGTGATTCTCAACCTTCCTAAAGTAGCAACCCTCTAATATAGCTTCTCATGCTATGGAAACCCCAAAACATAAAATTATTTCCTTGCTACTTTATAACTATAGTTTTGGTATTGTTATGAACCAAAATGTAAATAGCTGATATGCAGGATGTGTGATATGTGGGGGTCATGACCCACAGGTTGAGAACCTGCGCTCTAATACAATTCTCTCATCTGCATATTGACAAATTTGATATCATTAAATACAAATGATAAATACTGAGATGTTCCCACATTGCTGATATTCTTCTGGTTTTCTTTCACTCTCTTCAGCTCTGGTAGATCCGAAATGGAAGTTGGCTGTTTTAGCTCTCCTTTGTATTTGACCTATAGAGGATATATAAGAATTTTAATAAATAGTATAAAGAGCTCCAAGTAACTACCACAAGGGTTGGGACTCAAATCCACTCGTGCTTTTAACATAGTGACCTCCTTTTGACTGAACTCAACTGATCAAGAAGAGCTGATTATGCTGCTTAAAGGGGAATCTTCAATAAGCAGCCTGTTTCATGCCAAAGCCAGCTACAAACTTTACAAAGAGAAGCAATGGAGATAAGGGAACACCCTTAAAAAGAAACATCAGAATGGTGCCATGGCGATAAACCAGAATGAAGGCCCCATGGCAGGCTGGGAAAGTGCTTTGGTCTGCTTCTGGCCTCCTAGCTCCCACCGTTAAACTGTTCCTGACTTCTTCCTCTACCTTCAGATGTTTAAAGATACACAATGTTCACTTTTACTTTCTTCCTCCACCTGAGAGAACTTACTCTTACATTTGAAAGTCTTTCAAATGCCAGTTTTGCAAAAAAGAGGCTATTCTTACTATTGAGGAAAGTTCCCAAAAAAAGGTTGCCAAAAGGTAAAAGGTAACTACTTGGAGTTACCCTACAGAGATTTCTAAATTCCAAGAGGCCTAAGTTCAAGTCCCAGCTCTGCCCTTACTTGCCATGGATCCTTGGCATGGTCTCTGACTCCTCAAAATCAGTTTTCCACATTCACCCGTCAAAGAAATTAATAATGCTGAGCTCAGATGTTCACATATAATATTAAAAGAGGGGCTAGCATAGATTAGAGGTCCCCCTCGGTTAACTAGGACAACTTTATTGCAATGGATTATTAAGTGACCGGCTGATGTCTCCCATTTCATTTATGAGGTGCCTTGCCTTGGCGCTGCATAGTAGAGGGCCCATCAAGCCAAGTCTTCTCTTGTCCTATCTCTAATATTGTTTCCCTCTCCAATACATACACCTCGCTATTTCCCAGCTTCTTACCTAGATGCAATTTTAGAGATTTAGGAGTAAACTAAAGGGTTCAAGAGGAAAAGATGTGGCTCTTATGGCTCCTCGTGTCCCAGCAACCAGGACAAAGCCCTCTTGAGTAAGAAAGCATGAAGCAGACTTCCTGGCTCACGCAAGAGTCAAACTCCATGCCTTCCAATGTGTGACTGTGTGAAAGCATGCCCAAATGCACAGGGCTCCACTGATTCACAGAGTGTCTTTTTGAAAAAGAAAAATACATCCTGTTAGATAAAATATAAAAGAAAACAGAATGACTTGCCGCACTCAGCTGCTCCTGGTTCCTCCTCACTCTCTCTATTTCTGGGGTCATGGTTACTGGAGTGGCCTTATAGTTTTGATCTTTATACTGGAGCTGAGGAACAAAGCATAAGATAGTTTGGAATCATGGGAAATAAATGTGTACCACAGGAACATATTAAAGGAAATGTCACATGCTACAGATCATTAATATTTTATCTTTTCTCCATGAACTAATAGTCATTTTTAAATTACTTAAAAATTTCATAAGTGTATTTTGATCATATTCTTCCCCTCCTCTAATGCCTCTCAAATATTCCCGCTTTCTTATCTACAAACGTTTTGTCATTTTTTTCCCTCAAAAAAAAAACAGGCAAAAAACAAAAAGCAATAAAACCAAAAATACCAAAATTAAATAAAACAAATGTACACAAAAAAAAGAACAAAAAACCCCAACAACAAACATGGAATCTGTCATGTTGGCCAGTTACCTGTGGCCATGGAGTCTGACCTAGAATGTGCTTGACACTCCATTAGACAAAGATGATTTTCATATTCTCAGCAAGTATCAATTGGAAATAGCCTCTTGGGTAGGGATAAGGCTTTGTGTCCACTTGTTCCAGATGTCATCTTGAGACCCTAGTCCCCAAGCTTTTCCTTGTCAAATATTCTAAACTACTCCTAAACTAATCTTTACACTATATAATTTATTGATTACTTCCTGATTTTGATTTCATCAGTAATAAGGAATTATACCTTCTGTGAGTTCACCAATTCTTGACATTAAAGTAATGTTTCCTAAATTGCCATCTTATACTTAAAACGATTTATTTTCATCATCACTTAGAAATTAGTCATGTTAAATGTAAAATAGTCTCTTGTCATCACTCAACGCATTGAGAACAAAGGTCACAAAGACCCCATGCCTGTACTGCAGTGGTATACTGTCTCTACTAACTTTCCTCACAGGATCCTCAGTTTCTCCCCTTACCAAGTTCTAATGTCAGAAGACCTGACATTTGACCTAACACTACAGAGGATGACCTACTACATACAGATCTTCTTTCTTAACTGAGGGCAGAAGATGGAGATGACTTCACTATCACAGTCAACTGCCCCAATAATTCCACATCTCAAGAAATAAAAGAGCACCAAACACAGGGCAAAGGGATGGTGTATCTGCTCAAAGTTTCTGATGGCCAAGCTCAAACTAGAAGAGAAAATTATTTTGCAAGGAGCTGTACAGTGACAGTCAATGCATTTTCTGAATTTAAATCCAGCCTTAGGGCTTTATACAGACCTTGCTCTAGAAATGCATGCTCTTATGAATGAACATAAAAATGAAGAAAATTTTGAGAAGCCTGGAGAATAAATGGAAAGGGTAGGATTTCTTCCAATGTACCCTCTCCCTAAGGAGCAACATTCTGTGCACAGTTGCATGTAAGAGTTTAGGCAAGTTCTCAGTATGGAAATGATAGAGATACAATGAGAAATGCTTTGTGCAATCTTTATTGGTAGAAATATCATTTATGTTAAAGCTGAAGATTTGTGGAGCCACATTGCTGAGAGGGAGGAACTACAATTGCTAGTGAATGAAACCCAGACATCAATTCAATGGAAGACTCTTGTCCTGATTCTCCTATTCATTAATTTGACACGCGATTTAAAGGCAATATCTCTTTAATACTCTGATCTCTGCTTTATAGAAAAGAAAATTTCATAGGTGACGGTCTATGAAAAGTGTATAATAAATGAAGTCTAGAGAGCTGGAATCAAACCTATCAGTACTCTAGGGTCCATGTTCCTCTCCACGACTTTAGCATTAACAAAACATCCTGAATTCTGCTGGTGGCATGTATGACACACCACGCAAATTCTATAACATCTATGCTATTATACACTTACTTTTCAAATGAAGTTAAGAGAGTGTTGTTGTGGAATATTAGTTGAAGATGTGCTACATTTGTTTATGCTGTAGAACATTTGTTTAATGATGCAAAGATGTGTTGCATTCTTTTATGCTGCATTTGTTTAACTCTGTGAAGCTGTGTTACTTTGCCTGTCTAAAAGAACTGGTTGGTCTAACAAAGAGCTGAACAGCCAATAGTGACGCAGGAGAAAGGATAGGTGGAGCTGGCAGGCAGAGAGAATAAATAGAAGAGGAAGAGAAAAGATCAAGAATTGAGAAGAAGAGAAGGAGGAGGACATCATGGGTCAGTTACCCAGCTACATAGCAAACCACAGAGTAAAAAGTAAAAAAAAAAAAAAAAAAAGTGTATATAGAATAGAGAGAGATAAAATCCCAGAAGCAAAAGTAAATGAGACAATTTAAGTTAAGAAAAGCTAGAAACAAGCCAAACTAAGGCCAGGAATTCATAAGAAAAAATAAGACTCCTAGTATTTATTTAGGAGCGGGATGTTGGGCTCCCAAAGTGCCAAAAGAGTAAAAACAACCGACTACAGACTATTGTTTCTATCATAAAGAGACCAACAATATTTTTGGAAGAAGAAGGGGGAGAAGATGTGTTTGAGTAAAACAACGTAATCACCAAATCAAAAACTGAGCAATACCGGGGCTGTTAACATATTCTTGAAAGATCTATGAGTCACACTAGAGGGATTCTCTGCACTACAGTCTTATTCTTGGTTTTCCAACTCCTGTCCCACCATCACCTCCTGCCACCCTCCATCCCAATGCTCATCACATCAGTCCTTTCTTCTTTTAATAGGTTTGGGTTCTGAAAATACTGGTTTTCCTCACAGAAGCCACCTGAAATCATTCTTTTAAGTCTGTATGACAAGACTCCAGTGTTGTTCCTTCTCCAAGACTGCTCCTCTCCCACTGTGACATACTATTTCTCCTCTGCATTTCCAGAACACTTTGCAAGAAGTATTACTGCTTATGGCTAAAAAAGATAATATTTGTCAGATATTCAAAAAAATTAGTAACTAGTCAAAAATACAAATCATTGTGACAGTATGTAAGACAATGCATAGCAGTAATTTATGCCCTGATTCTCCTAAAGACCTTGAGACTACCCACAGCCCCTTGTTGTAGTGATAGTTCATTTGTATTTTAATAAATAAAGCTTGCCTGAAGATCAGAGAGTAAAACAGTCGTCCTGGTCAGCCTTGCAGATCAGGCAGTGGTGACACACACCTTTAATCCCAGTAGCCACACTAGTTTGCCATAGAAACTAGGCAGTGGTGGTTCATGTCTTTAATCCCAGCACTAGAGAGGATTATAAAACGAGAGGAGGCAGATCACACACACAGTCTCATTCTGAGATTCCTGGAGGCAGGATCACCATTTCGGACTAAGGTTGAGGTAAGAGCCGGTAGCTGTCTGTTTTGCTTTTCTGACCTTCAGGTTGAACCCCAATATCTATATCTGAGTGTTTATTAATCGTGCTATACCTTGTAGTCTGTCTCACTCACTGAATTCCCCGAGAGCACAGACAGAGTGGAACTTCACTTTAAAAAAATGTCTAGGAGGTACATCGTGGAGGACACAAAGCAGTACAGAATGCTATCTCCACTTCCAAGGAAGGACCGCACAGTGGCACTTATCGTAATGAGACTTCACTTGTGCCGATGCTGTGCTCCCATCATGTGTGGTATTTTAATACCACAGAAAAACATGGGAGGAAATATGACCACATTGTTGATGTTCTTCTGGTTTTCTTTAGCTCTCTTTAGCTCGGGAGGATCTGAAATGACTGCTGCATGCTTAATTCCTTCTTTGTATTTTACCTGAATAATTTATTTGAAAATGTAGTTAATTTATTCTATCCAAAGCTTAAAATAGTTTAGAATTCTTCTATTGTTGCCACTGTATAATTGAATTTTTCTTCCAATATTATATTCCCTTTAGTGGGAAACAATTTCTTATATTTTCTCATGCTTTCTCGGTTCTTTATACTGAAGTACAAATAAATTCACATTTATCCATCACTATAGGTATCCTTCAGTTAATATAAACAAACATTGATTATAACCAAAAAGCTTTATAATTAAGCATATATACAAAATGCTTTAGAAATTATTGTAATATAATGATTTATTATTTTCTACCTGAGAAATAGTTTTATTTATTAATGTGTTAATTAGAATTTAACATATACTTAAAGGCAAAAATCAAATTGACTTAGCCTCAGAGTCTTGTAAATATTGACATCTGACTGAAAGCACAAATGTAATCAAATTGAACAAGAAAAAAAGGGAAATGTGGCCACAAAAAAAAAGAGAGAGAGAAAGGGAAGAGGTTCATGTGTCTTCACATTTTCTGCCAGCTGGTAGCGTTGTCCTGGGAATCTGAAAAATCTTTCCACATGGGGAGTAACTGGTCCAGCTGGGGATTGCAGACTAGAATTATAGGCACCCTGGTTCTGGTTACTTGTTTAGGCACTGAGGTATAAGCAGGCACCACACTCCCCAGCCATGCAGCAGTGCACAGTCAAGTGTTCCCCGCCATGATGGACTGTAGTCCCTCAAACCATGAGCCAAAAAGAATCTTTGCTCTTTTAAGTGGCTTCTTGTCAGGTATTTGGTCATGCCATGGAAAGAAGTGGCTAACACACCCTGTATCTTGACACTCATTCCATCCACGAATCGTCCCTTCAGCTTGATCTATTTAGAGAAAAATCAACTGGAAAATTATAATACATAGGGCAAGAAAACAAACAGGCAAGAGCTTCCCTTTATAACTGAAACTCACAGAAGACAGGATCTGGGCAGAGAGAAACTACCTATGTAAGAACAAAGAGTGCACACTGAAAATGAGCTGAGATTTAAATCTCCACCAAATACGTTTTAGAAATCACTTGGTAAGGCTTAACGCTGAAATCTAGGTTCCTCAACGTCTCAGATACCATCCATCTTCGAGTCTATGGATTTAACACGAGTCAAGAGGCCAGTGTCAACCCAGACCCAAAATAGTTAAAAGGAAAGTTCACTCAGACAGGTTTCCTCTAAATGAAATTCAAAATCAGATCTTAGCACAGAGAGCTAATAGCAAAAAGGCTTGTCTTCAGAGGTGGAAAATGTCGGGATGTTTAAATGTTAGAGAATCGCCTCCTGGTTTGACAGATGGGGCCAATCTTGAAAGGCCAAGTTTCCATTTGAATATTAAGTAGAGGGTTATGGTCATGGCCCAACCTCAGAGACACAGACCTATGCATTCATTGTTTGCTAGAAAAGACTCGGGGAGAAAAAAATGACATACTGCACTGTTTTCTGTGATTTTTGTTTTTCAAGACTCTTCATAAAAATACACAGTCATTTCCTGTAGAGGGATGACTAGACATCGTACATACTGCTGAGCATTTGTAACTGTGACAGTGATGGGCGCATCTCAAACCCTGTCATCGCAGAGTGAAGGAATGTAACACTCTACACATCTTTCCCAAACTAACTTCTCTGCCAGAATCAAGTGGCGCCTGATTCAGATTCCCATTAAACAAAACAAAATGTCATTCACTCTAACTCAGACCTCAGCTTCCAAGCCCTCTCTCTAGGTACTGTCCTCAGGACAGGACTTCCTTTAGGGCACAAAGATTAAGAGCACTCATGCTCTGAACAATTCTTATAATTGTCCTTGCCCCTCCTGGGATTCCTTTTCCAATAGAAATCACCACCTAGTCACATGCTCAGAACACTACCCAATTCTGAGTTAGCCCCAATGCATGTCATGAAAGCAGTTCTATTTGGACAGTTTAAAGGAAAGTTCTAGAAGGTTGTATCTCCAAGACTAGAGATGAAGAAATGGAGCAGGGAATGAATGCTAAGGAAAGAATCATTTTTCACACCCATGGCAAGAAACTAAACATATGAAATGCACTCAAATGCAACCCCCTACTGGAAGGACAAGAATTATCTGTTGCTCATGCCCAGCGGTAAATGGGAGAAATTGTCCCGACAGCACTAAACACCTCGTCTGCCATTCCCCAGAGTCAAAAACACCATAGGGTAAGATCTTACAATTTATACTCAACCAATATAATTTTCTTTGCTGAGAAAGTAGAGGGGAAATAAGGCCAGAAAACAGAAATATGGGAAAGGCTCAGAAGTGTGATTGACGCAGAACAAAAACGAGTTGGTGCTACATTAAAAAAATAAATCTATACCACTTCAGCTATCAGATAAACATACTGAGCCCTTTGATCATTTCATTGGGGGTACAATTCCTTTGCTCCAAGAGGTGGGAAAATATTCAAGGTGTCCTTTCCCTGTAAAATTTAACACAGCTAAAATTCTGTTCCAAAAGATGAAACGTAATCCTAGATTTTATTAAAATGGCCCATGTCCTCTTTCCGCTGCTCTAAGTGAAATGAAATGGAGCTTCAGGTTGAAGGGGAACAAAGCTGTCCTTTTATTTTGGAAGTTAGACCTTTGATGGTTGATGACATCATCTCTCAGGACCGTGAAGAATAAAAGATGAAAAGCAACCTGCTGAGAAAAGAACTGAAAACAGGCTTGTAGCCCCTGTTTGTGGGAAAAGATAATTAGTGCCATGGAGAACTTACTGAACTGATATTGTGCTGGGTTTTCTTCACCCGCTCAATCTCTGGAGTGTTCCTTAGGGCTGTGCCAGCTCCCACTCCTTCCTTGTAAGATATCTTCATAGTGGGAAAAAGAAAATAAAAACTGTAAGGTTATTAGACTTCGAGTCCTAGATCTGCCTGTTACAGAGCAAGACTATTTCTCAGGCTTTACAGTAGTGTGAATACTGGCTTTATTTATGAGGAGCAATATTACATGAATCAAGGAAATAGCCCATTATTATAATAAATGCTGACTTTGATTTCTTATCTCACAACCTCTTAACTCAGTTAATACTTGTTCTAAGGCATGATGAGCACCTTAGCTAGGGGTAGATTATTTGCCCTAAAAATATAAATTGGCAATCAACAGTTTCCTCTTTAAATATAAATATATAGCAAGGTTACAAAGAGAAACCCTGTCTTGTAAAACTAAAATATATAGCGATATAGATAATATTAATACATGGCATTTGTGTATTTGAAAAAAAAATCAAAGTACATGTTAGCGAAATTCATTCAGCTGTTAGTATTTAGCCCCAAACAAGGGAGGTGTCACACCACTGCTAATCTGCCAAATTCAAAAGTCCCTGACTGTCTCACAGTGTCAGCCTTGACTCTTCTATTTTCCTAATCCTCCGGTTGTTGAGTTATTCAAATCACTCCGGAGATTCCTGACATCTACCCCTTCCAAGCACAAAGCAAAACAAAACTAAAGTTCTCCAAGGAAAAACAGTGGCCCTAGAAAGTCACATGAGGTCATAATGATCCCACCAGCGACACTGGCTAATCAATGGACAGACACCACAGGGACTGGAAGAGTAATATAAGACCTGAACTGAAAAAGATGAGAATCAGGAATGTCACAGATCACAGGGATTGGGAGCAGCCCTTTCTCTGACCTTCCCATGGGAACTGCCCATCTCTTCGCACAGCCTGGCCCTTCTTAGGGAGATCCCAGACTTACCAGACAGTCTACCTCTCTGAAGAGTGAGAGTCAGACAATTACTGAGAACATGGAGAGTATTCCAGAAGTCCTCAAGCTTAATGACACTTGCCCTTGGTTGTATTTAAGTACTAAATGACTGGGCCAACTCTACACTATTGCATTTGACTGTATGGTCCATTTGAAAGTTCCTCACAAAATCCAGGTTTATACATTTATCAATTAGCAGAGGCCTACTTTCTTAACAGTACACAAGCAACTCCTGTTACTCACAATAAAAGCAGGGAAGTGCATGGATCGGTTTTAAACTAGTAAGTCTCTAGGTATGCTGTCCGTGCAAATTCAGTGACAACCTGGAGGAAGGTCCCTTCGTGTGTTTACGTTCATCTTCAGAGTAAAATTAGTGTGGGAGGTAAGACTTTTCCTCAGCTAAAATTCAGTCAACACCTGTCATTTGTGTCTAATACAAAATTTGGATTTGAAATTCCAAACAACTCTAAAAATTGGAATTTATGAAAATAATTTATTTTTATTTTGAAGAAACAAATTTGTGTGGCAAAAAAAGTAAGCAATTCAGGAAAAAATCAGATAATGAGGGAAAAGACATCCTAAAAAAGTAACAGAAGTGGAGGGGCTGTTGTTGAGCTATAGTTCAATAGCAGAACTTTTACCTAACATGAACAAGGACCTAGATAAAATCCCCAGAGCTACAAGAATGGATAGACAGACAGACAGACAGACAGACAGATAGATAGGCAGGCAATTGCAACTGCAAAAAAAAAAATACAGAGTGGGCATCTCTAACCAAAATTTCCGAAATTTAAACTTTCTGACAGCCAGCAAGTGGAAAGTTCCACACCTGACCCTGTGCACTAAAAATAACACATGGAATTGTCTCAGACTGTGAATAAAAAGGCTCCATGAAGCATAGATGACTTTTATGTTTAGACCTACATCTCATCCCCACTTTAACTTTTTATACACATGCAAATATTCCGAAATCCAAACCAAAGCTGGAACTTGTCTAGCCCTAAGATCTTTGTACAGCGCTACTCACATTGCTAATGTTTTGTTGTGTAGTCTTGATTCTCTGGATTTCAGGAGTATCTACCACAGTGGAATACTTGGAAAGCATTTTCTCAGCTTCATCTTTATACTTTTTCTAAAAATATAAAATTGTTATAAATTGAATCTCTATGTGGAGGGAGGAGGAGATACGGTGTCACCTCCAACTCTAGCACACCACATGCCTGTGACTTACAACTTGAGAGTCAAAGTGGATGCTGACATGATCACTAAAACCCAGTGTGTGAGCACACGGTCTGTCAGCAGCCCCAGTTCTGTGCAGGCTGCAATACTCATCCCAGACCATTCAGAAACCCCAGACAGACGAACTTCTATGTCTTTTCTAAACTTGGGACCTTCTTCTACAGTGACCCAACTTTCTATGTCCACCTTATTACAAGCTTCTGGATTGATGCTTTGTTTACTGTTTTTGGTAAAGATCTGTGGCTAAAGAAAACATGCTATGAATTTCATAGTTAAGGTTTTAAACATCTCAAGTTCCTCAGCTACAATGAGCTCCTTTAATAAAATCTGGGTTCGTCCTTCATACTAGGACATATAATGTTATGATGTAATTGACATTGTTTCAATGCCCAACACACACTCACTTACTCACTCAATCTCACAAACTGATATCACTATCAGATGCAGAAGTATAGGCACCAGCTAGGAAGCATAGAAAGTGAGACTCAATTCAAGCACTCCAGTTAGTAAAGGCACAGAACCATTGCTAAACAAAGCAAGTGTTGGAAGGCAGCTGTCATCCTACCCTTCCTCACTGACTCATGGGTCCATTTGCCTGCTTCATGTGCTTGCCTGAGATTCACACTCAACTCATGTAGAGACAGCCGGTGTCTCCAAGTTCATTGCCTTCATGCAACATGAGGAATGAGGGACAGAACACTGTGGCTTTAGTATTTTTCCAACTGCTGCACAGTCCTAGGTAGGTGACTGAGGAGCAGACAGGTACCTCCCACATTTCTACTCCACCATCTTGGCATTCCCACTTTGACTCAACCAATATTGACACTTTCTGCTTTCCTTTAACCAGAATTTGAACAAATGTGTCCAATTTGGGTCAAAACTATTTTCAGCATACATTTCATTAATCAAATTAACTCCTTGCTTCTAGAACAATTTCAAGTTTTTCATTCTCTTCTATTACTTTTTCCACTGGGATGTATTTTCAAGGTAAATTTTATAGCAAAGAAATGATTAAATAACATGTATATTCATCCAAGTCAGATTTTATAAGCACCTTGTTATTTGTTCTTCTATAAATATTTTCTTTTGAGATATTATCTTTCTCACTTTCAGATTTTTAAAAGAAGCAGTTTTTTTCTTTTCTTTCCTGTTGTCACCCGCTGGGCTCCTCTTCCTCCTTTCCATCAGTTCCTTCCTCTACACACACCTGTGTGTGTGTGTGTGTGTGTGTGTGTGTGTGTGTGTGCACGTGTGTGTGTGTGTAATTAAATTCAGGTTCTTCATACGAAAGAAACACATAATATTCATCCTTCTGAGAATATTACTGACCTTATTCACACCTATCTTTTTGAGTTTTTTGAGACTATGTGACAGGTATATTTGGCAAATAAGTTTTACTAAGAAAACTTAGTCTTCTAAATTTTAGCTAACATTATCAGTTGACAATGTATAATTTTCACTACTTCATTTAATTGAAGACTATTTAAAATATTATTCATTGTGGAATGGAAATAAAAGATTTTTAGAATGATGTTTCTGTTGTATGAACAAAGACTATTCAAGGCAAGTATGTAAGAGAGTTAAAAATAAAAATAATGTCAAAATGTTCTTGGCCTCAGAAAAAGGGACTCACTGGGACTTTGGCACTTCATAATGGCAACTAAATTGGATCTGTAGCCATTGTGCCTCTAGTAGCAATGTTAGTCAAGTTTGGTAGGGAGGGTCTTTAAAAAAGCACTCTAACTCTGAAGGCAAGATCTCCAGAAAGATGCCAATCCAAAAGACTCAAGAAGCACACAGCGACAGGATTAGCATATATTACTGCAAGCATCTTCATCCTCTACCAACCTGGCTGTAGATGTCAGATGCCCTCTTGGCTCGAAGCATATCTGGGATGTCCATATTCACCTGCATTCCTTTCCCCTTGATTTCATTCTCTAAGTCTTTCCTATATTGCTTCTAAAGAACAGAAAATAAGCTCAGTTATTTGCTTAACTTTTCATTTCAAAGCCATAGTACTATTTGTGTGTTTTAACAGAAAAGTGACATTTCCTCTCCTCCAGGACCTTCACGTGAGACCCACACCTTCCTTACCTGGCTGGCCATCTCAGATGCCCTCTTAGCTCTCCGAACATCCAGAGTGTCTGCGGTGACCTGCATTCCTTTCCCTTTAATTTCTGACTCCAGATCTCTTCTATAGTCTTTCTGTAGAGAATAAAACACGCAGTACTCTACAATCATTTCAAAATGGTGTTGGAAAAAACATAATGTCAATTTGGCATCAGGACTATATGTTTTAGAATTAGGTTAGACCTTATTCCTTCATTTCTATATAACAAGTATAATAGAAGTATGATGTGCGATAACATATTCATACAAAATCAGGAGGCTTTGTCTACTAAGCTGCAAGAAAAAGTACATAATTATATTGGGGAAACTTTTATATTCCAATGATAAACTTGAAAATTTATTGGTAACTACAGAATTCTATTGAGGAGTATCAAAGTCAATATAAAATTTTTGCTATTCTGGATTACTGCAACTTACTATACTTCCATCCTAAACCACTGGGTTTATGTAACACTGGCCCAAGTCTCAGGACCCTAGGGACTTGCATAAATCATTCTACCCTGTCCTTGGTTCTACCTAGTTCGGGGATATGTGCACTTCCTTTACAATGAAGTATATCAGAAGAGCTTTGCTTTTTCTTCCTGGATATAAACGACAACAGATTCATCCTGTCTGGGCATGGAGTCAGGAAAGGAGACTGAACCATATTACCCTTAAGCAATCTAAAACCTTTCAGAATGACCAAGCACATTCTGAAAAAGGTGTCACTAGGCAACTTCATTATTGTCTGAACAAAACACCTCTAAATTTGGAGGTTTAAAACAGCAAATGATAACACCTTCGTTCCAAGAGAGCAAACCCAAACACATAAGAGCCCCAGTTTGCTAATGTCTCATGGGCTACAGAAAGCCTACAGACATGGTACAAGTTTGACTACTGGGGGAAACTGGCCCAACAATGTAACACATGGACACTACTTTTAAACCCCACTTTGGATATTAAAAGTCAGTTGCAAAATCCCAAACTTCAGTTGCAAAGGCTTCGAGAGCCTGTCAATTTGTCAACATGAAACAAAAGTAACTAAGACTATATGCAAATGAGCCACTTAGAGTACAATGACAGCAGCATCTCAGCATCTCCAAAATCTCCATGGCCCACGTGGAGCACAGCTGGCTCCCCTAAGTCTATTTTCTTGTCAGTTGTCACAAACTAAATTCACGCTATTACCCTAGCACATACAAACAACAACAAAAAAAAAACAGAAAAATCTCAACTAGTGTACAAAAATGAGTGATTAAAAAATCCCGACCTACTAAAAAAAAAGTGGGCTTATATGTCCCAAAAGCCTGCTACTAGGAGGATGGTGAAACTCATAGCTTATTCTTATTCCATAGTCCTTGCTCCAGAAGAATGCTTTTAGCTGGCTTGAGCAGCCATTCCAATGATAATAATGGGACTTATTATTATGAAAGCTCCTTTTTCTAGCCTTGAATCCCTACCCTGTTGCAATACACTCTAATATGCTAAATTGAGCTAATGCTGGATGCAGCCTCTAACTCAGAATAAGGAAAACTCATAAAAGTATGGCTGTTGTGATTTTTAAAGGCATACATGAAGAGAGGAAGAACTGAGGCAGAATCTGGTCTAAGAATTCACCACAACTGTTGAAATCACGCTGTGCCCTACTCCATGCCACTCTGTATTGTATAATTCTGGCTTTGTGGGCTCTGTTTTGGCCTCACGTTCAATTATAGAAGAAGCCTCTGACTACGTTTTGACTGTGGCCCCTTGGTGGACCCCAAAACACACCATCTATCAGACATCACTCATCTGGCCCACACTGGTTAATGACTCATTCCTGGGACTAGAAAGGGAGCCAGCCTACACGTTTATTAGGAATAATTTGAATTGGAGGCACATGTGTGTGCTAAAATTATACCGGGGGAAACTCAAGAATTTATGGGGCACACCAGGTTGAGAAAAAGTGCAATGCTCACACCTGGCCCTCATAAGCAATGAATACCTAACACTGTGGTGGAATGGCCCCAACAAGCCTATAATTTCATACCTGGTGTGTGTCAATGATCAAGGATCAAGGACTCCCTGACCTGGCTCAGTTCCCCGCTGTTTGACACAGGTACCCAGCTGCTTACTCATCCCCTGTTCACCCCTTCTGGACCTGTACCTGGCCAGGTCTGTTCCCTGAACCCCACCTGTTCCCTGCTCCTGACCCATTTCCACTGGGGACCCAGTTTTGCCTTCACACCTCTGGTTTCTGCAGCTTCACTCTCAAACCAGGTTTCAACTCCAGCGGCAGCTGCACCAGCAGCAGCTCGTTCTCCACACCAATATGGTTAACTTTTTATCTACGTTTTCATCTACACAGACTCTTCCTTAGCCCACTTCTGAGAGCTCTTGAACTTTGAATTCTGCCGCAGCCTCTTTTACTTGTATTCATATATGTGTGTGAATGTATATCTGCATACACACGTATATTGCATGTGTGTGATGCGTAAGAGTTAAGAGTAATCAAGAAAGAATAGCAATTAGAATTAAAAACTTTCATTTACTCTGTCCAAGCTACCAAGGTGGGTGGGTTTTATTACAAATTATTGTCACTGAAACTACTAAATCTTATGAATTTGGCGTTATTCAATATATGCTGACATTGTGGAAAGATGCAAGAATGTCCATCTGTGTTTCTGACATCGCTCACTCGTGACAGCATCGGTTCTGATAATGAACATGATACCTTAGTTTGGGGCAGGGAAATGTAAATGGATTTAGAATAGTGTCACAAGCAGTAATTGATAAGCAGAATCAAGGTGGCATCTAATACTTGTCTGGTATCATTTGAAGAGGCACAAGAGACAAAAACAAGGGGAGAAATTATGGGTTTTGATTTAAGCGTGTCATGTTGAGATCTTATACACATGGACAACGGAACTTTCAGTGGCTTCATATTCACATCTACATTATATAAAATATATAATTTTTCTGAAGAGTTAGGCAAACTATTCGAAGTAATGAAAAATAATCTGCAATAGTAAATGAAAACAAAACAAAGGAAATGATCCAGCATAACTGCATTTAAGGCTTATTTACATCTCTGGGTATACAAGACCATGTTGGCCTGTATATCATACATATAGATCTGGAAGTCTCAAACTTCCAAAAAGGGCCAATTATGCTGAAAAAGTCACAGTATAAGAGTCACAGTAGCTTCCAGAGAAGCTCCACTACCAAACTCTGAGACTTTAAGTCGCCCTCCTTAATCTGGACCCCAGCTTTCTATATTACTCTTATAAAACTGCCTTATCCTAAACGCCATCAAATTCCAGTGACTTGTTCGTACTTTCAGAATTACTGGGGAGATTCAGGAAGCAAGGAACACAATCCCAGGTAACTCCCTAGAAAATGTACATATGGTCTGATCCCTACAGGTTTGTTATGCCCACATCTTCATATGTCGCACGCAGAGGAAGTACCACTGAATGAATGTGCATGGTCATTCAAAATATATCATGTCATAACCCAAAAGCTAGGGCTTTAGAAATTTCAAGCGCAGATATAAAGTGACAAAGGATGTCTTCTAAATACATGGAAACAAAGACTGTACTCACATTAAAATATTAACATGTGGTTTCTATGATTTTCTCAAAACATTGGAAACACAAATATGCCAAGCAGAATATGAGCTAAACTACAGAAAATGGACTACAACAGTATTTATCATACCCTAGACTAACACGAAATGTATTGTAACACAGGAATGAAATGTGTCAGGGTGTGTGTCCATGCATGCATGTATCTGTGTGTACTCTATTAAAATGTCTCTTTCCAGGCTTTCTTTGATGTAAAGTCTATGAGTGAAGTGGAAACTAAATTTTCAAATAAACATCATGATTTGAAATGGTGTCCATCACAAACTGTCAAACCAGCCCACAAAGCTTTGAGAGACTCCATGCACAAATCCAGTTGCTGATATGACTTGCTGAGTACAAAAACGGGAGTTTCAAGGTCTGCGAGATTCTCTCCACTCACCTCACTGGCTATCTTGGCAGCTTTTTTGGCACGTTGTATTTCAAGGGTATCAGTGTCAATTTGCATTCCCTTCCCTTTAATTTCTGATTCCAAGTCCTTCTTGTATTCTTTCTATAAAAGCAACATTGAACACAATTTAGCCACACTGTGGACAACATATACTTGTAGTCAATGATTAAAAAACTACTAATCATTTTTTTTCAATGACCAAGAGAGAGGCTGTGAGATGACTCCGTGGATACAAGCATTAGGATTAAAGTTTAGATCCCCCAGAAGCCACATAGACTAGATTAGACACATCAGTAAGCTCTAGGTTCAGCATAGACCCTCAGTAGAGAGAAATCACAAAAGAAACTCAGCCACTGGACATATACCACATATATGTGCAAACACACATACATGAAAGTAACACACACACACACACACTTTAAGAATAACGAAAAAAAAGGTAAGTAACCAAAGTCCTAGAGAATGGAATGTTTATTACTATGCATGATCCCCCAGAACTAAGTAATTTGGGGAGTATGCATAATTAAAACCACTATTCTCACTGGAGATGTTTTTATACTGTTAAAGGGCAATTGTTGACTGAGAATTTTCATGAAGTGCTGTCTTGGAGCCTGAGAGACAGACAAAAAGATACAGATGGGTTCACGCTGTAGGAAGAAGATTGATAATGAGGCCAGAGCGCTCAGCAGCCAAGCCATGTGACGCTACAGATGATTCCTACTGGTCCTTCTTGTCTGTGAAACAGGGATAAGTGTTGCTCCATGAGAGATCCGCAGTGAGGAAAATGAGGCAGCAAACACAGAGCCCATCATTAGTGGGACTTGGAATAGAAGGATGGCTTTCTCTACTCTCTGTTTCTATAAGGCCAGTCCAGTCCTTTTTTTTTTTTATCCTAAAGCATCATGGCTTGTTGCTATTCATTCTACCATATTAGCACTCAATTTTCAACTGGACCCCACCATTTTAAAAGTAAACTCTCCAGATGTAATTGACAAGCAATAGCAGGACCGACCCCTCCATGTAGACTGAACATATTATCACAACTACGGAAGATTGCTCCGGCTACCAGCAGTCTTCCCTGCTTCCATATGAATTTCAACTGTTTTCATCAATTTCCGTGAAGAATGCAAACAGGAATGCTTTGGCTTCTTTACCTATGTGCATCACTTTTTTTTCCCGCTGTTATTTTATTGTTCTCGCCACACTTCAAGCACTGTTTTGAACTGGGGAGGAGATAATGTCCAGCTCTGTCTTGTTCCTGATTTTAATGGAGTTCTCCCTTTAGCAGAAGTGCAATGGGTTTGACATGTACAGCAGCCTTTATTATGTTGAGATTTGTTCTCTCCAATCCTGTTGTGTCTAGGACTTTCATTATGAAAGGACGTTATACTTTCTCAAAAGAATTTTCTCTATCTACTAAGATGATCATATATTTTGTCTTTAAGTCCATTTACAAGTTTTATTACATTTATCAGTTTGCATTTGTTAAGCTATCCCTGCATCTTTGCGATAAAGCAAATTTGGTCATGGTGAATATTATTCATGAGTACCTATGTTCAGTTTGTTGTTATATCTCCCTGTCAGCTCCAATTTTATTAATTTGGATATTCTCTTTCTTTTAGCTAATTTGACTAAGTTTGTCAATCTCATTTATCTTTTCCAAGAAACAGCCTTCATGTTATTGCTTCTTCGCATTGTACTGTTTGCATATTTGTCTCTAGTTCTTTAATTTCTGCCCTGGTTTCAATTATTTTTCCTATCTACTGCTTCAGTTTGGTTTGTTCTTATTTCTCCAAACCTTTTGAGTGCATTATTAAATTATCTGTTTGAAGTTCATCTCATTTTTAATGTAAGCACTCAGAGCAACGCATTTCCTTTTAAGACTTTTTCATTTTATCCCAGAGATTTTAGTAAACTATGTTTTCATTTTTCTTTAATTTCCAGACTTTTTCCGTTTCTTCCTTAATTTCCTCAAAAGGTCAAATACTTGACAAACTGAGTAGCTTGATGTCCATGAGTTTGCATATCCTCTGGTATTTCTCTTATTATTTATTTTTTGTTATTTTTGTTATTTGCTAACCAAACTTTACTGCAGTCAGATTGAATGCATGAAGCTACTTCAGTATTCCTAAATTTGTTGAGGTTTTTTTGTGTATTATTATATCATCTGTTTTAGAGAAACTTCTGTAGCATGCCGCCAAAAACTGTGTCTTCTGTAATGTGTGGAAAGCATGTTCATTTGACCTATGATGCCATTTAGCTCCAGTGTTTCTCTGATTATATTCTGACCATTAGGGAAAATACGTATTGAAGTCACGACTGTAACTGTGTCAGGGTTAATCTGTGACTTAATGCCTAGCAGTGTTTGCTTTATAAAATTGGGTGCAGCCAACTTTGGTGGACTTGTGCATAGGATTATAATGTCCTCTTGGTGGGGTGGGATGAAGTGACCTTTGTCTCTTCGGATTAGCTTTGGTTTGAAGTCATCTGTGTTAGTTCAGAACAGCTAGGTCTACTTGTTTCCTGGTCCAATTTGCTTGAATTATTTTTTTTCCATCTTTCACTCTATAGTCAGGAAAGTGAGGTTTATTTCTTGTAGACAACAAAAAGGTAGACACTATTTTCTAATTCTATGGGCTCGTCTGTGTCTTTTCATTGGAGAACTGAACCAGAGTGGACAGTCCTGAAGCAAAAGAGACTGGGTTTCTTACCAGGTGTTGGCAGCCAATACAGTCAGGCACCTATAGCAGGGTTCTTAAGTCAGAGTGGGTGGGGGTGGGACCAAAGTAGAGGCAGCCAGGTCTCTAACCATGTGTATGCCGGGTGCCAGAGGCATGTGTGTGCCGGGTGCCTGGAGGAAGGTTCCTAGTGCACGTGAAGCTTTTTAAACACAAGGAGTCTCATCAAAGCCACGATGTTATAGCAAAGTCATGACCATACAAGGACTAGGAGACTGAAACTACGTCTTGAACACTTCATTTCTTCTTACAAAGTTCGTTTGAAATGAAAAACAGCTACTTTCACTCCAAACAGAGCTTTAACTATTTAGCGGCCAGCTGAAGACTAGAAACATGTGTTGCTTAAAGAGCAAAACAGCACAAGCTGCTCAATTGTAGCTGCTTCCAGGACAGGTGGCCACACCCGCCTCCTTGTGGACCTTTTACTTGCCTTGGAAAAGCAAGCCAAATCTCACAGGAGTATCTTGCCTATGACGCAGATTTCTGACCACTTTCTGCCCCCACAGCATATAGAAAGATTGTGAAGAAGAAATTACCTCTGATTTGCTTCCTGGGAAAAGCCTTACTATGGCATGGCTGCTCACTATCATCCACACGTGTGAGCTGGGTCACATAGAACCTTTAGGAAAGCTACAACAGTAAGGAAAGAAGCTGAAAACTCTCTCATTCTGACCAGCGAACAGAAACCACTCACCTCGCTGACCATTTCAGACGCTCTCTTTGCTCTCTGAATGTCAAGAACTTCTGAACTAAGTTCCATCCCTTTCCCTTTTATTTCATTTTCCAAATCTTTTTTATATTCTTTCTGTAAGACAAGAATAGAATATTTTATTTGAAGATATCTCGGCAACTACTTTAACTCATATGCCAGTTTGCATGTCTTCTAGAGACCACAGACAGGAGAAAATATTGCTAGGAAAGAAGAAAATTAGATGCTGAACATTCCTGCCTTTTCTCATTGACGTTTAATTTTCTCCTCTATCAAACTCAAAGTGGCATCCACTTTTACCAGTGTTTCATCCTTTCTCCCAATATCTTTTGGCATCATACTGAACTTCTTTAAAAAGATATCTTCCCTTCAAGTGTTGGAGAAAATCTTAAGAATAAATATGCTTCTTTTGTTTGAAGTGATTTTGGAAATATCTATCTAATGTGAATTTTTAAAAGAACTGACTGGAAAAGAATTACAAAGCCAAAGGTTGCTGTAGCCAGAGGTATTTTTAAGTTTGTATTTTATTCAAAGATCTGTTTTAAAAAGATCTGTCTTAATATCACATTTTTTTTAGATAGAGTCTCATAGAGCCCAGGCTGGCCTGGGAATCTCTATGGGGAGAAATACGATCTTGAAGTTCTGATCCTTGCCCCTCCCTTCAGAGCGCTGCAGTTCTGTCTGTGCTCTCGCACCTGGGTTGTGTGCTGCTGGGATGGCAAGCACCCTGCCAGCTGAGCTGCACCCCAGCCTTTGACACTATATTTTAAGTAGGCATGGCTGCTTTGCAGACCCTTCTTTACAAATTATTCCCTACTGAAAAACTGCTTATTTCCTTCTTTGCTTCCATTATAAAACAAGATCTTATTCCATCAAACAAGGTTTTATTTTATGACTATTTTGCTCAATAAAAATTATAACTCCCTTTGATAATAAGAGGTCAGATTCCAGTTAATTCTGCAGTTTCTGTCATGTCACATGCCCCCCCTTCATAAATCATTAAATTAGCCTGATTTCTGATCAAACAATGGCTTTAGGGGACTTTGTCAAGCCTGCGTGTGATCTTGGAAGTAGCTCTCAGTCAAATGACCTTGATGAAAGTCACAGCCTTGCTACTAATTTGATCGTGTGACCTTTAGGAGGCCTTTGAGTAACTCAGTCTCCATTTCCATCTTGATAAAAGGAAATAAAATAAATGTTCTATTAACACCAAAGGGCAATGGAGAAAAATCAGGCAAAATATTGGAGCAGCCAAAGGCCTTACATAAAACATACATTTTAAAATATAAAGTGATACTTTGGAGACTCTAAATGGCAATATAAAACTATAAAGTATAGAGCATAGAATCCATTTATAATTAAGGGCTTACATGTAGAAATGTATAATTGTATTAAGTAACCAAATGATATCTCTGGGTAACTAAGTAAAAGATTGGCCGTTGTGAAAGAAGTACTTGTGTGTCTTCTAAAACCCATGTGTTGCGGCCCTAGCTCCTTTGAGAGGTAATTGGGTTTGATGAGGTTACGGGGTAGGGCCCATGATGAGACTAAAGGCTCCACAGAAAACGAGACCAGAGACCCCTTGTTACCTCTGCTGTGGTGACAGTCAGGAAGCAGCCAGTGGCAAGCAAGAACAGGGCTCTCACCTTGAGCCAAATTCAGCAGCACCTTGATTTGGGGTTTGGTTTTCAGAACCAGGAGAACTGTCTGATTTGAAACCACTCAGTCTACGATATTTTGTTCTAATAGCCCCAAGCTGCCCAATCCAATGAATAGTTTTGCCAGCCTCTTTACCTGTCTAGTTCAGACATTCAGAATCCTAAGTCTAAACACTATTGAGTGAATCTTGCTATGTTTTAATTATAGGCAACTCATAGAATTATTGTTCTGCATACTTCCTTTGAAAGGGTGAGGGTCATATTTTTTCCCCATTAAGAAAGAAGAAAGGAATAAAAGGAAAAAACTAAGCTCACTTGGTCATCTGCATGCAAACGATCGGGAGATCCGGCTCTGACGTGCACACCAAGAAGACAGTTTTAAAATGCAGAGCAGTAGCAGGACTCTCCCATGTATTTGTTCTCAGTTTCAAAGAAAATTTCAAGAATAAGAAGTGACAAAAACAAACAAACAAACACACAGGACAAGAGAATCCCTATAGAAGTTGTATGGCTACTCTAGGGAATCCCAATAATTTCTGATGCCACTTAAATGGCAAAGGTCAGCTGTCACTTACTTATTAAAAGTTGATGATGACAGGCCTCCAAATGGAAATCATGTTGCAATTCATTCCATTGCCTTAAGACATTTCTTTCAGAGGGATCGTTTCTTTGAGTCAAAAATTTAGAATAAGATGGGACTTCACTTTTCTTTCTATATTCTACTTATGCATTATATTCTAGATTACATTAACATAAAATCATTTAAATGAGAATATCACAGTAGTATTAGAAGAGCTCTGAGTTAGCTTTGAGCCACTTGGAAGAAATGGATTAATTTTTAAAATGTTGATTTTCATGTATGTCTTGATTTATTAAAGTTAAGGATTTTAATATTCAACAAATTTAATATCTCACTTTTCAACTAAATTTTAATTAGGATTTCAAGAAAAGTTCTGTGAAGATAAAAGCAAAGCACAGCAGTTAAGTTCTTCTGCTCCGCGTGCTAACTCTGTAATTTTTCCCTATGTAGAAGAGAAAGAATTTTTTAATAAATCACATACTCAGACTTTCCCGAGTACCTCCTTTCTGCTATCAAGTGTCGTGTTGCTACCGGAAAACTACCCAAAAAGCTGAAGGGATGGCTCAGCAGTTCAGAGCATGCACTGCTGTCTGGAGGATCTGCCCTAGGGTCCCAGTTTGGGTGGCTCACACCTCCAGGTCTAGGCAACCTGGAGACTTCTGGCCTCCACAACACTGCACTTCTGTACACAAATTCACACGCAAACAGATAATTACAAGTTAGGATTCAAATTTTTTAATTAAAGCTGGTTGTAGAATATGTTTTATGATACTAAATGTAAGAGAATCAAGTTGTCAAAAAATTGATTTTCTCTGCCAGACATGGTAGCACATTCTTTTAAACCCAGCACTCAGGAGGCAGAGGCAGGTGGATCTCTGCCAGTTCAAGGCCAACCTGGTCTTAAAAGTTAGTTCCAGCACAAGGCCTAGCGTTTGCATCCCAGATGTGCTAATCTCCATGATTTCCCCAAATGTGGAAAACTCAACTGTATAATCTGTGGTAGTGGGGTACTGCATATATTCACCTCTCCCTAAATAAAAAAAAATTATACATATTATGGCTTGTACAGTATAAAAGTATATAATTCTCTATGGTTGTATGGGAGAGAGAATCAAGCCTTCATTTAGTGTTTCTTGTAAGAGCCAGCTGCTATGAAGCTATAAAACTCCCTACCCACAAAGCCTCTGAGCTAGAATCACAACACAAAAGCAGAAAATTTTTAAGTTTTTACAGAACATATGGAGAATTTCTTCCTTCAACAGCAAACAGACATATTAACTTGCATTTCCCTGCATTAAGAAAATGTAAAGCTCTGTTAGTGAGGGCCAGGATAAGGCACTCACACCTCAGATAGGCAGCTGGCAGAGACTGCTGAGTAGATGCTTCTGGAGTCTTTTTTTCCTCCTTTATGACATCTAATATAAACGCACAAGGCCATACCTCCCTCATCAGGTTGGTGATGTACTTCACGTGTAGAAATGCAGGCGTCTTGTCTAAATCCAGTGAGGACCTCCCTTTAATCTCCTTCTCAAAATCTTCTTTGTAAACTTTCTGTCAAATAAGACCACATTATAGTCAATAGAGGGAACTCTAGTGAGCGTAAGGAAACCATGAGAACAAGCATTCAGTCTCAGAACCGAGCTAGTGTTCTCTCATATAGTTCTACCATCTTGTCTTCTTTATTATTTTTTAATAAACCTTGTTACAAAAAGTTTGCAAATAAATAAGAACAACCCCACACACCAAAATTAAACAATCTTCTTCACAACAGAACAAAAATTCCCGTTTTGTCAATTATACAATGTAGGCAGAGTTTTTCTGTCAGGACCACTGGTCCTGACCACCAGCCAAATCCCAAATATTAAGTCCAGAGACTTAATATTAATTATAAATGTCTGGCCGGTGGCTTTGGCCTATTACTAACTAGCTCTTACAAATTAAATTAACCCATATTTTTATTTCTTTAGTTGCGGCCACGTGGCTTACTGCAAGACAATTCTACCAATGAAGAACAGTCACCTAGCAGCCTCTCCTGCATAGTGAAAGTGCTGAACATCCGTGATTAATATCACTCCATTTATAGGAAGAATAAGACAGGCTCTCTGACTGGATCATCTGATGACTTCACTCAAAGGAAGTTTGACTCATCCACTAGAAGAAAATCTGGTGGTGTAGAAGCCAGTTGAAACTCTCCAGAAGTGTAAATGCACAAGACCCCATTATCCTTCTCAAAGGCAGTCTTTTGTGAGCCTGGGAGAACCAATTTTAAAATGGAATCAAAAGAATGAGGAAGGGGTGGTATTGTTGCTTCATGGCTTGATCCTGGGAGTCCATGATTGAGCATTGACTCATCAAGTGTGAGGTCTGGAGTTCACATGAGAAGTGAATGGAAGATGCCTACAGTGCTCCTGTTGGAGAAGAGCTAAATCTATAACAATCCTTGCCTTTCAGGCCTGTTTTGACATCTTTGGTAATGACTACAAATTCCAGCATTTGAGTTTCATACTTGAAAATCAATGACAACCATGTTTTATTTTTAAAGATTTATATATTTTTATTTTTATGTGTATGAGTGTTTTGGTTGCAATATATATGTGTACCATGGAGGCCAGAAGAGAGCACTGGAACTGGAGTTAGATGTTTGTAAAATGCCATACGGGTGTTGGATTCTGAACCTGAGTTTTTCACAAGAGCAGCAAGCACTCTTAACCACTAACCAACCTCTCCAACAATAATAACCCAGCACACCAATCCACCTGGCCTGGGACTGAATGAGCATATGATCAAACCAGACTCTCTGAATGTGGCGGCGAAAGTTGGCAGATGGAGAACCCACAAACAATGACACCAGGACCTATCTCTTCTGCATGTATTAACTTTTTGAGAACCGAGTCTTTTTGAATGCACTCCTTCCTAGGCCAGGAGGGATGGGGGTGGGCC